>JASVEL010009445.1:0-70462 GCA_032618575.1 Nicotiana noctiflora | reverse complement strand
GACGAAAAAGCGCGTGTCCTGACCATTTGTGAAAGGACGGAATAGAAGTTCAATCAGTATTTAAGGAACAAGTCGCACGACAAGAAAGAAAAAATGAGAGACTCTTTTCTAACTCAATAGACTCTGGAGGACATGTACACACGTCTCCGTACCTACCTCTCAAACACTACTAAGCTTGTTCGTGAGTGGTGAGACCTATGTAATCTAGAGCTTTGATACCAACTTGTCACGACCCGGATTTTTCCCTAACATCGGGATCGTGATGGCGCCTACTCGTGGTAGCTAGGCAAGCCATTGTATTCATACTATCCTGTTTTTAATAAAATTTCATAATTAATTTATCAACAAACCATAACTTTAATTAAATAAGTGTGGAAGACTTTATCGAAATTGTATTAAGCAGTTTCAAGGTAAAACCATACTGAAATCCTCTACCCAAGACGTGGAGTCACCAACTCACGAACTACTACTGAATACTACACATAAAAGTATGAAAGAAATATAACATAATCTGTTTGTCTCGGAACAAAGAGACTACAACTAGTAACATAAATAAAGGAAGAGACGCCGGGCCTGCGGACGCCTGCAAGCTACCTCGATCTCGTGGGTATGAAAGTCTACTATCGAACTACTCGTGCTGCTGCTCAAAACCTAGACCTGTGCAAAAATGCACAGAACTGTAGTATCAGCGCAACCGACCCCATGTGATGGTAAGTGCTCCGCCTATCCGGTGAAGTAGTGACAAGGCTAGGACCAGACACTCACATAAACCTGTGCAGTTCCATATATATGTATACCACAAATAACAATAACTAACCAAGTAATAACACAATAAGGAATATCTCAAAAGAATTCAACAATTAATAACAGTTAATAAGTTCACAAGGAAAACAAAGTATAATGGAAACACAAGTAATATCAAGTCAAGGAATAGCAAGTAGTTGCACGGCATCACCCTTCGTGCTTTTACTCTCATCCTCACTAAATAAGCAAATAAAGTGCACGGCATCACCCTTCGTGCTTTTACTCTCATCCTCACATCCATGGTACGGCATGATCCTTCGTACATGGTTCAATAACAAGGCACGGCATGATCCTTCGTGGATAATCAATAAAACATGGCACGGCATTAACCTTCGTGCATAATAAATAACAAGGCACGGCATTAACCTTCATGCATAAATAATAAATCAAGTCATGACATTAACCTTCGTGCATAAATAACAAATCAAGGCACGTCATCACCCTTCGTGCATTATCACTCTTCCTCACCCAAATAACAATCACAGTTAAGGGCAAAGAATGAAACATTAAATCATAAATCGTCCCAACAAGGGCAATCAACAATCATCTTCACAACAAGTCTCGACAAGGGAGAACAATACCACTTCTACAACCCGGCAAAGGTTCAACAATTTATATTCAAATATGTCCCACAACGAGTATTAACAACGACTCATGGTCATGCTAGACGCCATAGTATGGATGCTCGTCACCACAGCCCATACACCGCACTCAATCACATAACACATAACACATAATCCTATTCCCTCAAGCTAGGATAGAACAAACACTTACCTCGAATGTTTATGAACAATTCAATCCATGGCAATGCCTTTTCCTTTCAAATTTGGCTCCAATCCAATCGTATCTATACACAATTGATTTAATATCATCAATACTACTCAACAAACTAATTCATAAGGCCAATTATAACTTTTACAACATTCTGCCCGGAATAGTGAATTTCGACCCCGGGCCCATATGGTCGGAACTCGGGGTTCGGACCAAAATCCGATTACCCATCCCCCCACGAGTTCAAGTATATGATTTGTTTCAAAATCGGACCTCAATTTGAGGTCTAATTTCCTAATTCATGCAAAACCCTATATTCTACCAAAAACAAGAAATTCTACGATGAAAACCTTTGATTTCTATTGAAAAACATGATTAATGTTGTTAGGAATTGAAAGAATTAAGTAAAAAGTGACTTACAATTGTTTTAAAGAAGATGGAGTCCGTGAAGAATCGCAAATGGGTGTTTTTTGGGTTGTGAAATGTGAAAAATGAAGCTGGAAATCGTGATTTACAGGTCTCTGTGTTCGCATTTGCGAACATGGGTTCGCAATTGCGAACCCCGACCAATTTCTGGAGTTTGAAAAATAAGCTAAGGATGGAAAGTTCGCATTTGTGAACATTTGTTCGCATTTGCGAAGCCAAGGCAAATGCTGGGGGTTTCGCATTTGCGAAATAATGTTCGCATTTGCGAACAAGCTAGGCTTCTGGGTTTTGTTGCAATTGCGACAAATGCTTCGCATTTGCGAAGCTAGGCAACATACTGAAGGCCTCGCATTTGCGAGGTTAAGTTCGCAATTGCGAACTCTGGCCCAGGTCTGCCAAGATCGCATTTGCGACCCTTTGTTCGCATTTGCGAACTTGGCTTGTTTCTGGCAGACATCGCATTTGCGATAAAGGGTTCGCATTTGCAAACCCAGCCTTGACCTGCCTTCTTCGCATTTGCGAGACATTCTTCGCAAATGCGAAGCCAACTGCTGGGTGAAAAACCAGCAGTGCAAAAATTCAGAAATTGATCCTACGGCCTATCAAATATTTACCCGAGCCCCTGGGCTCCCAACCAAACATGTACACAACTTCAAAAACACATTACGAACTTGTTCGTGCGATCACATCGCCAATATCACATCGTTTTCATCAAATCAAGCCTCAAGTTCATGATTTTTATACTTTTGGTTTTCAAAACTTTCAAACTTGGAACTCAAGGTCCAAAACATATCAAACGACATCCGAATGTCACCAAACTTCGCAGAAAGCACATATATAATATTTAAGACTTGTACCGGGCGTCGGAACCAAAATAAGAGCCCGATACCAAGGTCAATTAATTCATTTTCCTTTAACAATTACATCAAAAACAATTTCACAGAAAAATTCATAACTTGGGCTCTAGGCCTCAGAATTCGACTCCGGACGCATGTCCAAGTCCCATATTTTCCTACGGACCTTTCGGGACCATCCAATCTCGGGTTCGGGTCCGTTTACCAAAAATGTTGACCGAAGTCAACCATATCAATATTAATATCATTTTTATCCAAATTTCTCATAGAATTTATATTTTCTATCACAAAATCTTTCCGGCTACATGCTCGGATCGTGCACGTAAATCGAGGCAACATAGAATGAGGTTTTCAAGGCCTCGAAAGCTCGAAATGATTAATAAAATAAGTGATGACCCTTTGGGTCGTCACAGTTACTCATTTCAGATAAGCCTCAACACAAGCATGTTTAAGGTCAACAAATAGAACAACAACCAATCAACCACATAAATTGCAAGTAGTCAAACATAGGGGCAATCAGTGCCCCACAGGTTGCAAACTCTCCTGCTGTCTCCTTTCACAATTTCATATTAATGATTTTGTATCAATTTCATTTGAAATTTCGATCGCTTTCCATCCTTATTACCTCATCCACCCTTATTACCTCGACCACCCTTATCACCCCAACCCACACCTTATTTCTTCATGTTGTGGCGCGTAACCCGATCCCACCGTACAGTTTTCAAACACAACAATCACAAACAGCAGATAAGACACTACACACAATTACAACAAGTTCAAATAAGCAATTTACACATTGGTTCATGTTCTCAATTACTTCTCAAGCCAATATCACAACCAAGTTACACGTGTTCCAAAATCGAGAATGTTCATACTGTTACGTTCAATAACTTACCACACCTCAAGTGTTTCGTTTCTTTTCCACAAGGTACCATATATGCCATAATAACCATTATTCACAATTATTTTACCAAATTAAACTGTCATTTATCTTTCGGCTCATATCTCATATTACATCACTCATAGTTCAACAACAACTTTGAATATCCAACAACAACATCAAGAATTTCACACAATTTGTCAATTTAACACGAACCAAACAAATTTCACACATATAGGCGATTTCACAAGAATCAAAATTAGCCATACATACCTGGTATCGAGTTTCCTTTTGTTAACTTCCTACTTTATGCTTACCCAAGATACCCTATCTTTGCCGACCTCATTTTGTAGACTCTTACGCCTATTCACTTCCTCTTTGCTAAAAATCAAGTTTAATAATCATGCATGAGTGTAAAATTTTAGTTTCAAAAGCTATTATATGCAAACCTCTCTTTTACCCATTTTAAAACTGAAAATCAAAGAAAAGAGCAAGGGTTTTTACCTTGTAAAGATTGGGGAAGTTGAATCTTGGCCCTAGAATACTTTGGACTCAATGGTTGGAATAATCTTTGAAGATGAAGAACTTCTCTCTCTAAAACCCCTCTATTCTCTCTCTAATTTTGGTAAGATGGTATGATAAAATGAAGGAGAAAGGTGTTATATTAAAGAAGAGGTCGGGTCGAATTTTATAAAATTCCTGGGCCGGGTCAATTCTGCGGTCGCATTTGCGATCGCAAAATCAACATGCGGTCCGCATAGTGACCGTGGAATTTCCCCAAAATTTACACAAGTTCTGCTACGGAATGCGACCAAAATGTGGTCCGCATTCTTGATCTGCGGTCGCATAGTGCACCGCAGATTTGACACTCAAAAACCTTCGAGAATTTATGCGGTAGATCTGCGGTCCACAGATCCATTCTGCAATCTCATATCGACCGCATTCTCAACACAAATTTTTGCAAACCTACTGTTAAGCTCTGCGGCAAGAATGCGGTCCGCATAGCAGATCTGCGGTCGCATTCCTGATCGCAGAATCGACACTTTTCTGGAAAAATTGACTCTTTACATTTTTTAAACTTAAATCACTACCAAGGGTCCAAACCGCGGCGAGCTTGCTCGCCGCGAAGAATTCTACGCATTCCTAACACATTATTCGGACCGTGGTACCACAGCTACTAGGTTTCATGCACAAAAAGTTTACGGGGCCTTACAGAAAACCCTTCTCTTCTTACATCTAGGGATGTGCTTACTGGTTGAGACTCCCCTTCCTGTTAGGGTCATACCAAAAATAAGAAATAGAGGTCGGATATGTTACAAAACGGACTACGGGTCCTCGTTACGTAGCCCCCTCCTCGATCCGAGTTGTCCACTCGGGTACACGGTCTAGTACCACTAAAACATTAGGATATTGATCCTAGATTTAGGACGTTTATTTGCATCATAACTGACTTAGGGGACTCAACACAGGGGTTGGGTCCGTCTAGGACAGGTGACCCAGAATATCGAAGACCGAGCATATTATATGTTGCACTTATTTGTCCTGAATTATTATGCAGACCAGCTATATTCCTAAAAACAAAGAAAAAGAAATGTTAGAATAGAGAATTTATCGAAATATTGACTATACTCTGTCAAAATTTGAAAAGAAAGTTTGAAAAATAGGTGGAACAATACAGTTGAAATAATTGGTTGCAAAATAATCTGACTGAACTACGCAGGTTTGATTCTCGCCATTAGGTAAGATACGTAGGCAGCCCTTGATGGGTCCAACCACCCTTTTTAGAAAAATGACCAAAAAATGTTGAATTTTAGTTTTCAATAAATCGAAGTGATACTATTTTTGGAAATAGCCGAATGTTCCGAAAGGACGCCGGAAGGTTGTTTTTGCAAAAATGGCCACTTTGAAATCATGTCTTTTTATTTTTAAAAATAAATAGCCCGTAAAGGCTAATTCTTTCAAAGAATAATGAAAAATTGTCTTTGAAAAAATATTTTCCTTTTTCTGAATAAAATTGCCTTTAATAAATGTGCAGGATGAGCACAGTACAAAATGAACCCTTTCCTTTAATGAATAAAATCCCTTTGCAGTTGATGTTACGGTGGAACGATCTGGGCCAAGAGGGACAGGTTTAGGTCAACCGATATCTGAAAGATCTTACTGGGTTAATGGACATAATACCCCGAAGTGATATTATTCGGGCTCTCGTCGCTTGTTGGGATCCTACGCATAATGTGATACACTTCTCAGATTTTGAGCTCACTCCTACATTAGAAGAAATTTCTTATTATATCAGGAAAGGCGAGGTTCCCCTAAAGGATAAATACCTAGTGGCTCCGAGGGCAATTACAGTGCACAGGTTCCTCGATTCCCTAAAAATCGCCAGGAACGTTCATAATGAAAACTTAGCTCATGGGTTTTGTACTTTGAGTTTCATCTACTGTAGATATGGTCATATTGGGGGATTTAACGACCCTACGAACAAGCTCTGCAGTAAATCTAACCGAGTCAAGTGGGAAGAACATATGCGATTTGCCTTTTTGGTGGCATTTATGGCATTGGTTATATTCCCAAGGAAAGATGGAAATATTGATAAAAGGGTCGACGGGACTACCAGTACTCTTCTTGTGCAAGATAATAGCACACTGGCACCGATGATTGTAGCTGATATCTTCCGCGCCCTCACATCCTGTAAAGCAGGGCATGACTTCTTCGAGGGATGCAATTTGCTTCTCCATATGTGGTTGATAGAATATTTGAGTCGTCACCCCTAGTTCTCATGTTACGGGTCATCTGAAAAGACGTGCATTAAAGAGTTTTATATGAGAAGAAAAGAAGTTAAGCTGCCAGAAGGATCAAAAGGTTGGATTACATACTTGCGATCGTTGACTGCTAGCCAAATTGATTGGGCATACGGATGGTTTCCCCTCAACGAGGTGATATACATGCCAATAGAAGGATCATATTTTCTGATAATGGGTCTTAAAAGCATCTAGCCTTATGCGCCGTACAGGGTATTGCGGCAGCTCGGGAGATACCAGGTCATACCAAAAGACGGGGACCTCAGCCTACAAGCTGTAGAAATCAGTCCGGATGGACAATTCCCGGGAGCAAAAATTCGACAGATCTAGAATGATTGCCAATGCTTGAGAGTAGACACTTGTATGGGAAATCGAGCATAAGGGGAAGTATCACCAGGGTATGCCACATGGTATCGTCGGGATGTCGAGCATGATAGACCAATAAAGAGGCCTGACATTCAAGAGTTGGCCGAGCAGTCTAAGGAACAAAACAATTGGGTGGCCAAAGAAAATAAGTACCGAGCCAGAATTAGCTTGTTGGAGAAACAGTTCCAAAACCTCAAATTTGAAAGCAGCTTACAAGCGACATCCGATGAGGGAGAAAAGAAACAGATGAGAAAAGAGAATGAAATCTTGAAGGCTCAAATTGCAAAGATGAAAACAGCAGCCGAAACCATAGTTCGCCTAGCCCGAGATGAGAAGTTGATTGAAAATCTTCGGCGCAAAGTGAATGACTATAGTTTTGTTCAAGATGAAGCTGATAAGGAGTTAGTCGGGGTTCGAAAACAACTGGCCAGAAGTTCTAAGGAAAGAGTTCGAATGGTTCGGCGGTTACAAGATGGACATAATGTTGAGGTAGACCGATTGAGAAAGAAAATCATTACATCCGAAGTCAAAAGTAGCAAACAAACCAAAGAGTTTGAAGTATAGAGAGAACATTGCTACATGGCTATGGCTCGGTTTGAATTGGAACTACAACAACTACAAAAGAAGAACCAGCAAACGTTAGACGCGGCTGCTAAACAGATTGGTAAGTTGCTTCAGGAAAAAGGGGTCATCAGGGAAAGAATCGTCAACATTGCTTAGTACATCACAAGGAAATGCCAATTGTGTGAAGATATGTCCCAATCAACATTCACATCAACAGTAAAGGTCTTTGTAAAGTAAGTAATGACCGACCTGGACAAATTCCAAAGTGGATTAGCATATAGGCCCACGGCAAGACCGAACGATGTCTCGCGGGCACTAGGAGCTTTAATGTATTCATAGGGCATGCATTTTGTATTTGTATTTTCTTTTTGCATTTGTAGTACAACATCATTTGTAACCGATGTTTTAATGTCAATGAAAAAATTTAAAAAAGAAGTTGTTGTTATTTTCTTTCTTTTATGCAAATTGTTTGGGCGATAGGCAAACATGTAGGAACGAAAAACAAACAAAAATGGAAAATAAGAAAATAAGGAAAAGGAATAAATAGAAAAGCAATGAAACGAAGAAAAACAAAAGTGAAAGATGGTGGTTCAAAGAGGAATAATGTCAGGATGATGCATAATGACTATTAACGAGCTAACTTAATTGAGATATTTACCCCTTATGAGCTAACTATTGACGAGTTTTGTTGTTGATGAGTATCGGAATTTTAGTGGGCAACTGGCATTCTGGCACATCACAGCTACGATACACGTTAAAAAGCCATGACCAAAGCAGTGACTCGGGAAATCGTGCCCACTATTATGGATCTGGTACAAGAGGAATAAGTTGTGGACGTAGCTAGTATGAAAGAAGAGATGTACAAATTAAAACAACAGATGTGAGAGATGTACCAAGCCTGGTCTAGGGGTCAACCTTTGCCTTCTATTCCAGCCAACTCAGCATACATCCCTCCTACAAACCCAAATCCTGAACCACCCACTATGAACTCGTCCTCTACATACCCAACTTACTCGCATTACTATGCCACAACTTCACAAGCACCTCCACCATGTCTAAACAAGCTCCACCACCACCACCTCAGGTCGCTCTAGTATACGTGGTGCCGCCACCCGCTGCTGTACACAAATCTTCCAGCGAACATCTGTTCCATGTTCAGGACGCTCATTATTATCCACCAGAACCAACTTTCAGGCAACATGATTCCTATACACCGCTTATAGACATGACAGAAGAGGGAAAGCCTGTCAAAAATTTGGAACATGAAGAGATGGCCCATAAGATGAAAAGTCTTGAACAATCATTTCGTAACATACAAGGGCTAGGAGGCCCAGTGAGTGTTGCGTATAAAGATCTATGTTGTTTTCCGGAGGTACAGCTCCCGGCCGGGTTTAAGTTACCCAAGTTTGATATGTATGACGGTCATGGGGATCCAGTAGCTCGTTTGAGGGGTTACTGTAGTAAAATGCGCGGAGTAGGAGGATGGGACGAGTTACTTATGGCTTATTTTAGCCAGAGCTTAAGTGGTTTGGCGTTGGAATGGTATACTCGACAGGATCATACGAGGTGGTTCATCTGGGATGACTTAGCTCAATCATTTGCAAACCATTTCCAATACAATCTAGAGATTATTCCTGACAGGTTATCTTTGACTAAGATGGAGAAGAAACCCAGGGAAAGTTTCCGGGAATACGGATTCAGGTGGAAGGAGTAGGCCGCACGAGTAGACCCGCCCATGAAAGAAGGAGAAATGGTTGACTGCTTTTTACAGGCTTTGGAGCCAACATACCATGACACTTAGTATCGGCAATTGGAAAAACCTTTATCGAGGTAGTCAAGATGGGAAGTTTTGTAGAGGAAGGGCTAAAGACTAATAAAATCATGAGCTACTCGGCTATCAAGGCCATAAACCAAGCAATACAGACTGGAACTGGAGGGTCGATTGACAAGAATAAGAAGGAGGAAGTTACGGTCATTGAAAGTAGATCATGGTCCCGGGTCCCCAATACATATCATCATCCACCTCGCCAATACCAACCATATCCACCAGCACCATATAACCCACCTCCTCCATATTATCCTCCAACCAATCCACATTTTTCCATCCAACATGCTCAACCTTACCCACCGCCTCCACATGCATGACGTATCCCAGCTCCACAAAATATCTGCCATGTACAAAATGCCTATCCGCCTTCTAAAACATACAGAAATCTAAATCGGCCCAATCTGTCCAGATTCGGAAGTAAAAGGAGATAGAGCCCAAAGAAAGAGAACATTTACTCTGTTAGGGGAGTCATATACCAGTCTTTTTCATTGTTTGAGAGAAGTAGGGATGTTGAGCCCTATTGAACCAAAAATTCCCAACCCACCACCCAGAAATCTAGACCAGTCAGTCCGTTGTGAGTATTGCTCCGGGGTACCGAGACATGATACAGAAAAGTGTTGCCATTTAAAGTCCGCCACACAGGAACTTATTGATAATAGGAGGATTGAAGTGCAAGCTCCGGAAACTCCCAATATCACGCATAATCCTTTGCCAGCACATCATGAGATGCATATGTTAGAGTTGGAGTAGGCAGAGAGCAGTAGAAAACCTTCTCAATCAGTGATGATGATTAAAGCGAACAACAAGGTGGAAAGGGAAGTTGAAAAGGAGAAAGTGTCAGCTGAGTTACCAACGAAGAAGCCATCAGTGGTTGAGCCCGTGAAAGTAGTAGTGCCAGGAGCGAAACCTTTGTTGACCATGAATGGAGATGCATTGCCCCGGAAGAATTGAGGAAGACAAAAGTGGTAAAGGAAAACCTAGCTCATGTAAAGAAGGCAATTACTGAAGAAGAAGTGGAAGAGTTCTTGAAAAAGATGAAGGCTCGGGACTATTCAACAGTGGAGCAATTGAGAAAAACGCCCGCGCAGATTTCATTGTTATCATTGCTAATTCATTATGATGAGCATAGAAAGGCGTTGATGATAATTTTAAATGAAGCCCATATGCCTTAGAAGATTTCAGTATGCCATCTGGAGAAAATCACGAACAAGATCTTTGAAACAAATAAGATAACATTTTCAGATAATGAGTTGCCGCTTGAAGGAACGGAGCATAACAAAGCACTATACCTCACAGTCAAGTATGAAGAATCTGTAGTAACCCGTGTTCTGGTGGACAACGGCTCAAGTGCCAATATTTTCCCACTCTCAACCTTGGGAAAGTCGAAGGTCAATGATGAAAGAATTCATCGAAATAGTGTATGTGTATGGGGTTTTGAGGGAGGTAGCAAGAATACTATAGGGGATATTATACTGGAGATTACTATCGGACCAGTGGACTTCACTATGGAGTTCCAGGTGCTAGATGTTGCTGTATCTTACAATCTTTTATTGGGACATCCGTGGATCGACACGGCGAAAGCTGTACCATCATCTTTGCATCAAATGGTAAAATTTGAGTGGGAGCAACATGAGATAATAGTGCACGAAGAAGATGATGTCTGCAATGCTATTACACCATTTGAGGAAGCTGAAGGGTATAAAGGTCCGTGGGTATATCAAGTAATGGACACTGTGGTGGTAAACAAAATATCTAAAGGGGAAAACATGCCGATTCCCACAGTGGCTCCTACAGCAGTGATGGTCGCCAAGGAAATGATAAGGAATGGGTTTTCTCCGGGGAAGGGCTTAGGAGTAACTCTGCAAAGGTATAACACAACCAATCCACCTTCCGGGCAGTAATGACACTTTTGGTTTGGGTTTCTAGCCAACTGTTTCCAATATCCAAAGAGCTAATAAAATGAAAAAGAAGGAGTGGTCCCTCCCAAAGATTATCCCAAAACTATCCAATTCCTTTACTAGGCCTGGTACACGGAGACATCTGGCGACTGTTATGCCAAGACGCGCTGAAATAAAACTGGATGAGGAACTCCTAGCAAAGTTCGAGAGGCTATTCAAAGATGTGAATATGTTGGAGACGGGTGAAGGAACAAGTAAAATGGATGTTCAGTTCATGGGACCCTGCATTATGCTTAATAATTGGGAAGCTACTCCTCTTTCGATTAGGATGGAGTTGTGGTAGTTAGCATTTAAATATTTCATTTCCCCAAAAGTTGTCTTGTTTTGTAATCCCACACCCCGTCAAAACAGATGTATCCAACTCTTGTTACCTTTTTGAATAATCAATGAAATGCAATTTCTTTTCTTCTTCCATTTTTGCCTTATTTTATTTTTCTTCTTTTGTACAGTTAAATATTTGATGATTCCAATGATATGTCATGCATGAAGGATTCCCGGTCCAGTCTTGATAATCGAATAGTTATATAGGAAATTGAAAGTGAACATGAAGTGGAATATGAGGATGAGGAAATACTGGAGGAAATTAGTAAAGATTTGAATCATTATGAGGAAAAACCCAAACCGAACTTAAATGAGACGGAGTCTGTTAATCTAGGAAGTAAGGAGAATGTCCGAGAAACAAATATTAGTGTGCATTTAGAGGCTTCCCTCAGAGAAGATTTAATCAAGTTGTTACATGAGTACAAGGACATATTTGCTTGGTCCTATGATGACATGCTCGGGCTCAGTACTGATTTGGTGGTACATAAATTGCCCATTTATCCAGAATGTCGGCCGGTAAAATAGAAGCTAAGGAAATTTAAAACGGACATCAGTGTGAAAATAAAAGAAGAAGTTAACAAGAAATTCGAGGCAAAGGTCATACGGGTCACTAAATATCCCACCTAGTTAGCTAATGTTGTGCCAGTACCGAAGAAGGATGGAAAAACCAGGGTGTGCATTGATTACCGGTGCCTCAATAAAACTAGCCCAAAGGATGATTTTCCATTGCCAAATATCCATATATTGATCGACAATTGTGCCAAGCATGAAATTGGTTCTTTTGTGGATTGTTGTGCGGGTTATCACCAGATCCTGATGGACGAAGAAGATGCAGAAAAGACAGCCTTTATCACGCCTTGGGGAACATATTGTTACAGGGTGATGCCGTTCGGGTTGAAGAATGGTAGGGCTACATATACGAGGGCAATGAACACTATGTTCCATGATATGATACACCGAGAGATCAAAGTATAT
This sequence comes from Nicotiana noctiflora, assembly GCA_032618575.1. Lineage (NCBI taxonomy): Eukaryota > Viridiplantae > Streptophyta > Magnoliopsida > Solanales > Solanaceae > Nicotiana > Nicotiana noctiflora. The sequence goes on along the minus strand of JASVEL010009445.1, from coordinate 57,914 downwards.
GTGGACGATGCCATTATAAAGTCCAAAAAAACAAAATGTGACCATGTCAAAGATTTGAGAAAGTGTTTCCAGAGACTCCGAAGATATAATCTCAAGCTCAATGCAACAAAGTGTGATTTTGGGGTGCCGTCAAGAAAGTTATTGGCGTTTTTAGTAAGCCGGCATGGTATTGAATTGGATCCATCAAAGATAAAAGCAATCCAGAATTTGCCTCCGCCGAGGAAGAAGAAAGAAGTGATGAGTTTATTGGGCGGGTTGAATTATATCAGCAGATTTATTGCCCAGTTGACATTAACTTATGAGCACATTTTCAAATTGTTGAAGAAAGATGTTGTGGTAAATTGGACTGATGAATGCCAAGAAGCCTTTGACAAAATGAAGGAATATTTGGCCAATCCTCAAGTATTAGTTCCTCCGGAACCGGGAAGACCTCTGATCCTGCACTTGACCATATTGGATAATTCTTTTGGCTGCATACTTGGGCAGCATGATGAAATGGGAAAGAAAGAGCAAGCGATATATTACCTCAGTAAAAAGTTCACATCTTACGAGGTAAAATACACTCAATTGGAGAGAACGTGTTGTGGTTTAACGTGGGTTGCCCAGAAACTGAAACATTATCTATCTGCTTATACCACATATTTGATATCACGGTTGGATCCATTAAAGTATATATTTTAGAAGCCTATGTCTACAAGAAGACTTGCTAAGTGGAAAATTCTGCTTACAGAGTTTGACATCATCTACGTAACTCGTACATCAATGAAGGCGCAAGCAGTTGCAGATCATTTAGCAGAAAACCCAGTTGATGATGAGTATGAGCCGCTAAAAACATATTTTCCTGACGAGGAGGCAATGAATGTTGAAGAGGTACAGTAAGATGATGAGCCAGGCTGGAGAATGTACTTCGATGAAGCCGTTAACAGTAAGGGTGTTGGAATTGGAGCAGTGCTTATTTCAGAAAAGGGTTAGCATTTTCCCGTTACCGCTCAACTTCAATTTTTATGCACTAATAACATGGCTGAATATGAAGCATACATATTGGGATTGAGGATGGCAATAGATATGGGTGTTCCAGAGATTTTGGTCATGGGTGACTCGGATCTCTTGATACATCAGATTCAAGGAGAATGAGAGACAAGAGATTTGAAGTTGATACCCTATCGATAGTGTCTACATGAATTGTCTTAGAGATTTTAATCTATAGAGTTCAAATACATCCCAAGAATGCACAATGAGGTAGCGGAAGCTTTGGCCACATTATCCTTCATGTTGCACCATCCAGAAAAAGCTTATGTAGATCCACCACAGATACAAGTGCGCGATCAAAATGCTTATTGTTTTGCCATAGAAGAAAATCTTGATGGTGAGCATTGTATCATGATATCAAAGAATATTTGAGGACAGGAAGGTACCCAGAACATGCCACTAGAGTCCAGAAAAGGGCTATAAGGCGATTGGCAAATGGATTTTTCCTTAGTGGAGGAGTTGTATATCAAAGAACACTAGATTTGGGGCTATTGAGATGCGTAGATGCACATCAAGCTGACACAATTATGGCTGAGGTACATACAGGAGCTTGCGGACCTCATATGAGCGGATACATTTTAGCAAAGAAAATATTGAGAGCAGGATATTATTGGCACACCACGGAGCGTGATTGTATTAGATATGTGAGGAAATTCCATCAATGTCAAATGCATGGAGATTTGATTCATTCTCCACCCTATGAGTTACAAACAATGTCTGCATCGTGGCCATTCGTTGCTTGGGGCATGGATGTCATCGGACCAATAGAGCCCGCAACATCTAATGGGCATAGATTTATCTAGGTAGCAATTAATTATTTCACCAAATGGGTGGAGTCAAAGACATTTAAGGCAGTGACAAAGAAGGCGGTGGTAGATTTCGTGCACACAAATATCATTTGTCACTTTGGAATTCCTAAGGTGATTATCACAGACAATGGAGGAAATCAGAACAATCACCTCAGGGCAGAAGCATGTCAAAGGTTCAAAATCCTGCATCGTAACTGTACACCTTATAGGCCTAAAGCGAATGGAGCAGTGGAGGTTGCGAATAACAATATTAACAAGATTCTTAGAAAGATGGTGGAAAAGTCAAGGCAATGGCATGAAAAACTACCATTTGCTCTCATGGGTTATCGCACAACTGTACGTACTTCGATCGACGCAACACCTTACTCATTGGTGTATGGAACAGAGGCATTCATACCCGGTGAAATTAAGATACCTTCTATTCGGATTATAGCTGAGGCTGAAATTGATGATGATGAACGGGTAAAAGCTCAGCTAGTACAATTGAGCTTGATTGCTGAGAAGAGGTTAGCGGCAGTTTGTCATGGACAATTATATCAGTGGAGGATGGCCAGATCATACAATAAAAAAGCACGTCCACGGAAATTTGAAGTGGGATAGTTGGTGTTGAGACGTATCTTGCCTCATTGGGCCGAAGCAAAAGGAAAATTTGCACCAAATTGGCAAGGACCATTCATGGTGTCACGGGTATTGTCTAACGGAGCTCTATACTTGACAGATGTTGAAGGAAAATGCTTAGAGACTGCTATCATCTTAGATGCAGTCAAGAGATATTATGTATGATTCCTTTTTCATATGTACAATTATATTCGTCGTAATTTTGGAACTGAAATGATGAAGACATTTTATTCTCTATCCAAACACTTTATCCATTGATATCCCCATTGAGCCTTATTTTCTTTATTCTTACATATCCCTCTCTCAGAGTCGATCATGAACACGAAAAGAAAAAAAAGTAATGCAAGAAAAGTAAAATGAAAAAATGATGATGAACAAAAAAAAAGAGACAAAAGAAAGAATGGAAACAAGATAAAAATGCATACAAAAGACAAACAAAATCGGGAAAAGTCAAGACGCAACAATGAATATGAACGTAGTTTGAACTACGTCTGACTTGATCCCGAAAGGGTACGTAGGCAGCCTCAATGAGGTTCAGTCATGATAAAAATAAAATCCAAGATTCCCCAAATATTGAAATTGGGCAGAAGTTATGTTTATGATTCCGAGAGTTGTAAATATTTTTTGAACCCTCGTTAAATTTTGAGCCTTTATACCCTTCTTTCTGAACCCATCCAAAAGCCACATTACAATCCAAAGAAAGACCTTCTGATTAATTTCAAGGAAATGATGATACAATGAGAATAAGGAGAAACATGGCATGGACAGTACCCGGAGGTTTGAAAAACAAAAATAAAAATGAGAGAGTCTTATTGGTGAAAACCTTAACCGGCACCATAAGGCGATTGTGAGATGAGAGAATAAAAATGAGAGAGTCTTATTGGTGAAAACCTTAACCGGCACCGTAAGGCGATTGTGAGATGAGAGAGAATAAATGAGAGAGGCTTATTGGTGAAAACCCTAATGGGACCATAAGGCGAAAGTGAGGAATATTCTGTTGAAAGAAGAAAAACAGCAGAAATAAGATTAGTTTGGGTTCAAGGAAAAGATGGAGTTAAGATAGGGACAATTCGATTGGACAGACTGGGTCGGAATTTAAATACATGGCATGGTCATAGGTGTAAGGCCCCGGAAAATTTCGCAAAGTAATTTAGGATTTTGTAGTGTCACACAGGCTTATTATAATATTTTTATATACTATTAATATGGTGGTCATCAATTAGACTTGGTAAATATGAGTATAAGTTTTATGGTAAGTTATGTGAGGTCCAAATGGAAGCTAGGTGTATGCCAAAAGGGAAAATTTTCGAAATAGGCCAAAATTCCAAATGGATTCGTACATGGCTCCAATTCAAAGGATCATATATAATTATGTATTAGGTTTTATATGGTGAATAGAATATCAAATGAAAGCCCATTGAGTCTAGTTTCCAACTCTTCAAACCGTTCGTCATTTCTACATTCCTACACAAAGTTATGATCAAATTACCAAAGGCTGGAAAATGTTGTCTTGTGCCAAATGTGTGACCGCATTTCCTGTCGCATTTTTAACACTGCGGTCGCATTTCTGTCGCAGATTGAACCAGAGAAGCCCAGTTTTGTGTATCGATTTTGTGGTGCATTGTGCGGCCAGCATGTTCATTCTGCGGTCCATTCTTCTATAGCAGAATTGACATCGCATGTTTAATTCTTCTATTTTTATAACCCGACGCCATTTCAATATATAGGCTTTGGGGTTCATTTTGGGGTCATTTTTTTTACTAATTTTAGATAGTGGTGCGAGTATTTTAGAGAGAGAACGAGGAACCCAATATTTTAATCATCCAAATCTTGCATCAATCTTCAAGAATCAAGAACCCAATAGCAAGTTCTTCATCTAAAAGGTAAGATTCTATGCCCTAGGTTTTAATTTTGAGTTTAGAGTATAAGATGGGTTATTGAGGTATGATTCTTGGGTTTATTAGTATTTTGTATACATGCATGTACAATTTAGGTTTATGGGAAGATTATTTAACTTAAATAGGTAAAGATTGGGTTAGGAAATGAAAGAAGTCTTAAAAAGGGGATTCGAAATCAAGATGCTCAACTAGTGTTTGATAAAATGTTCAAATGAGCTAGTTTCATGAAAATCTTTCTAATATGTGTTTAATTTTGTTATGTCTCATAGTAGATTGGAATTTCTAGAGTTTTTGGAGTGTTGTAGTAACTTAAGGAAAGCTCAATCGAGGTATGTATGGCTAATTTTGATTCTTGTAAAATCGCCCATATGTGTGAAATTGTTTGGCATGTGTTAATTTGAGAGATTGGATGTGATTCTTCGATGTCATTGTTCGGTATTCAGTTGATGTTGAACTACATGCGGTGTGGAAGGAAATATGAATTGAAAGTTAACAAGGGAATTGAAATTGGTAAAGAACTGAGAACAATTGTTGTGGTGGCATATATAGTTTCCTGTGGAAAGAGATGAAACACTTCAATTGTGGTAAATTGTTGAACATACTTGTGTGAGTACTCATGAATATGGATACATGGTAACTTGGTTGTGATATCAGTTTGAAGAACATTTGAGAATATGAATCGAATTGTACGTTGCTTATTTGAATTTATTGTAATTGTGTGTAGTGCCTTATTTGCTGTTTGTGATTGTTGTGTTTGAAACTGTACGGTGGGATCGGGTTGCGCGCTGCAACATGAAGTAATAAGGTGTGGGTTGGGGTGATAAGGGTGGCCGAGTTAATAAGGGTGGACGAGGCAATAAGGATGGAAGCGATCGAAATCGTTATTGAAAATTGATATAAAAATCATTGATGTGAAATTGTGAAAGGAGACAGCAGGAGAGTTTGCAACCTGTGGGGCACTGATTGTCCCTTTGTTTGACTACTTTTTCTTTACGTGATTGATTGGTTGTTGTTCTCCTTGTTGATCTTAAATCGTGCTTTGTGTTGAGAATTATTTGAAATGAGGAAAATGTGGAAAACATGGTCGTCTGGCTTAATTAATTCTTGGTGTAATTTATTGGTTGTCTTATCATCGTGATTACTTGTGTAATGGCTTGATTTTACTTGGGACAAAGTTTGTCCATACATACCAGTACAATTCTAGTGTACTGACGTCCCTTTTGCCAAGGGCGCTACATTCGTGTTATGATTGTATATGGATCAGTAGCAGGCACTACAGCTCATCGGCAATAGTATCCTGCATCTTCCATTGCCCATTTTGGTGAGCCCTTTTCTTCCTCGGGGCCCTGGGTGGATCATGCCACTTCTGTTTTAGACTTTATTTTGGATTTTTTTAAAGGTATAGCCGGAGCCTTGTTACCGGGAAGTATTGTATCCTCCTTTGTAATCCTAGAGGCTCTGTAGACATGTATACTGTGGGATTATGGCCTATGTATATATATGTCGGGCGTTGTAAATGTAAATTGTAAACTTGTTAGTAAATCAACCGTATGGTTATGTTTGGACATTGTGAAATTAGTTATAATTGCTAAGCTATTTGGTTTATGAGAAACAATCAACACAGGGGTAACGCGTGGGATAGAAAGGCACCCAGGTGCGCTTGACTGGGGCTACCCGGTCAGGCGCCGGTCATGTCCCTCGATTTGGGGCGTGAAAAACTTGGTATCGGAGCCCAAAGTTTTTAAAGTTTCCTAGGATGTCTCGGAGCCGTGCCTAGTAGTGCCCTTCTTATCGGTGTGTTGTCGACTACATCATATAAGTTGGGGGCTACACGGACATTTAGGAATTTACCTATTTCTTTGATATTCCAGATCGTGCGATATGGCTGAAGATAGGGAGCTAATTTCCTCTCTAAGTATTACCCTTAAGATTGGTAATTTTGATTCCATAATCTATGAATTTGAATAATATAAGGTGGGATTTATCCCACTATTGAGTCCAGGTGGATCACCCAAGGACTTGTTCGAGGAATGTGTTGAGACATGGAGTGATTGGTAAAACTTGTTATTAAGGAGAGTACCCTTGTTCCTACTAATCTCACTGCACCACCAGACCATGTAGTATATCATCAGTATGTACGGCTAAAACCCCATCTCTTAGAAATTAAGCTTCCATGGTGCCCACATAAATGTTGTAGATTCAAAATATAATTGATGCAGTACCCATTTTGTTATGTTAAGAGAATTATTGTTTTGAAAATATATGTGGGAGGCACTTCTTCATTTGTTTAATATATTATCCTTGGTAGATGAGGATATGTAAAGAATATGAACTATGTGCTAAAATGACTAGAGTTCAAGTCAAGTTTAAATTGATATTTTGATGCCAAATTTTATGAGAAAACTTGTTATGGTTGATTCTTCAAAAATGTTCTTACGTGTACCAAAGGTATTTGATTGATTGAGTCTAGTTATTGGTAATGTATAAAGATATTTGGAAATTAAGTAGGTGATTGTGTAAATATGGTAAGACTAAATGTTGGATTTTATCTGTGATTGATACTTTACATGAATTGGTGTTGTGACCCGATGTTTGTGAAAGATGCATTCCAATATGATCAATGTGCTATTATTGACACTTAATATGGGTATAAGGGGTATGAATCATGTATTGAAATGTGAAGGCCTTAAATTGAAATTGAAGCAGCATATATTAAATAAAATTGTGTGAAGACCTCTGTGTATAGAGATGTTGAAATAAGTCAAATGTTTTTGAGAAATAGAGTATAGACAATGTGTCAAGAACTTGAAATGAAATTGTACCTGGCGATACTTGTGACATGTGAGAATATGAAACAGATTATGATGTTGATGTGAAATATACGGAAATGATGTGAAATGTGGGGAAGAAGAGACTGTGTTATGGAATGTGGCCTAGTCCTAAGTCTGATGTGATAATTATGGCCACAAGAGCCGACAGACTAATATACGTAAGAATGGCATGATTCTTTTATTCGATAATGTGGTGAACATCTATAGTGTTTAATTTGTACTTGTGATTTTCTTATTATTGTATAAAACGTGTAGGTGAATAATTTGATATGTGAACCCTATGGAAGTGCTATGAAATGCGGCCTAGAGGTATAGAAATTATGTGAAAGCTATGTGATCTCTTTCTATTTGGTAATGTGATGACTGTTTAAAGCTTTTGTTAAACCCTTATAACTTCCTAGTCCTTGCATGGATTTGTTCTTAAAAAGAATACAAATTACAAAACATTTCATGCACATGCTCTTTGAATGAGATGTATTATTTACAAAGTCTCCCGAACACAGTACTAGTATTTACAACCTCCTATGGAATTGAGCTCTATAATTATGTTCCAGAATGGAGTTATAGCACTGTTGATATTTCCTACTTGCTTTTCCTAAATTCTCAACAAAGGACTATTCCTGATGAATTTCTTATAGAAACGTTTTATTTAAATGAACATCTACTCACTTGTGCCTATACATGCACCATCGTAAAGTTTGTACATGTGGTGTCAAGTTCCATGCAAAGTATCCAAGATTTGTGATCCTTCTCGAGTCACTCTTTTACATAGTTGTGTGTGTCTTATATGGCTTGATCAACCAATCTACCCTCTCACGAGTAACATTATGAAACCTTTTCACTGTCTAGTAACATATATGCACGTCTCAGTGGCTATCACATGAGTGCATATCAATTGAAATGGTCACCATGTGCATAAGGTCTCTCTGGAAAAAAAAATTGAGATCCTCACATCCCCATCATAGATATCTTGTGTCTCCATGATTTTCGTTCCCACTTGGGACATCTCGTAGTAAGTAGCTCACTCTGTCCTAGTATTGTGATTGCTCCTGGCATGGTCATGTATTGCAGTGGGGAGTTAATATAGTAGAAGTGTGTCCAGCTTATAACCAATGATTATTTTCTCTTTATGTCTCCACAATGTGTTAAATTTATTCCTTATTTAGTGAATTCATTATGCTAGTTCCCTTCACTTGTACGACAATCATAAAATAACATGCCATTCTATGTATCACTATGACACTTCCATTTTTTCAAGTCAAAACCTATGGAGATCTCATCATGAACATCAGCCAACCTTCAGTGATTATTGTGCACTGTCACATTGAGTTTGGTTTTCTTTACACCCTCAACTTCTAGAATCATGGACTATGTCGTTGTCATGTGTGGAGAGTTTCACTACCCTTGGTATCTCACCTTCTTGGCTAGATATGAGTGTTATTTGCCTTCTCCCTGGAGCGTCGCGTTAACTATTAGAACCATCTAACCAATTCATGATTTTGTTCCAATATCAAGATTTCCTAGCTATTGAGTTTCACTCGTGAATGGTTGAGATTAGATGACTTCGGATTTTTGTACGTACAATGAACATGTTGATTTTAATGACTAATGGATTTTTATTTCCCTCATATATGATCAATTACCAAGAAGTGTTAAGCTGTCTAGAATATGGTAGTCTCATAATCGTTCAATTCCTTTCATCCTTATAGGCTTGTGGCATAGATTCTATGCGTCAAGTAATCTTAATAGTGTAATGCAACTTCATGAATTTTGAATCTCATATCACATTCAAGGTGCCAGAGTATTCTTATTCGAGGTCGATGGATTTTCCCTACACTTTAGAAAATGAGTGGTTCACATACTTGAGTATTCCTCCTTAATGATTCCTATTTCCCATATACTACTTACTCCTATGCCTCATTTGTGTATTATTTGAGGTAGTAACAGTGATTAACCATGTCAGTATTGTTTGTAGTAACATTTTGTGTCTCTTAGTATACGACCTCATAAAGTACTCTACCCAGTGCATTAATGGATTCTTGAAGAACTCCAGCCTGATCTTGAACTGTGTTGTTCCTTGTTGTATTAGATCCATTGGGTATTGTAAGTTCAGATAAGTCAAAGATAAAGCTTCATAGTGTGATCACATATATATTGGACAGATAAAGTTATGGTCAGTTTATGGTATCACATCTTAGGGTAACTATTAAGGGTCATCAAGGGTTTAGTGTGAGTGTACCCCTGAAAATGTTATTTGAGTTGATAATAAAAGGTAACATGAATGTATTACACATGAGGTTGCAATATGTGTATGATATTACCCGTAACTGTTCCTCATGTACTTTGCGTTTCCATATGCTTATGTCTAAGAAGATAGTGATAAACAAAATGTGGGTACGAATTGACTTGATTGAACTATATGATCATGATGCACTACTAGCAAGACTCATGATGGCTTGACTTCATATGGACTGTTGATTGAAATGAAATTATATTCTTGTTGATGAACACCTTTGCGATTATATTAATGGATGGTAAGGACTATTATGAACAGATTATTGTTTGTTTACTATGAACTGACATCCTTGATGGTATGATGCTAAGTTATGGAATTGTGGGTTATTGTTGTTATCATGAATTCCAATATCCACTGGAGTGTAAATTGTACAGTGGAAGTTATCAAAAGGTAAAGTCAATGGATAGTTATCTCATGCAAGATGTTTATATTTCATCCTTGTTATGTATGTTTGGGAGTTGATATTATTTTTGAGAAGGTGTTATGACAATTCTTGTAAGTCGACAATGTCGTGTGGAAGGATAAATGTGTCGTGGAAGGAAAGTACTTTCGTTTGATTGAATACCAGTTAGTTTTGACTTGGAATGTATCATATAGGTATTTTGATGTAAAACTGTGCAGTCCATGTTCTGGTATCCATATGTTAATGTAGTTCTTGTAATACTGGGTCTAGGATTGTGGATATATACATTGTGGTGCTATGTACAGTTGTGGATGTGTGGTTAAGACAATTTTGGTGATTCTCTGGCAGGTGGATATGCCAAGTTACAAAGGAGACTCTGCCGAAATTTCTGAAAAATTTAGGAGTTAGTAAAAATTAGAGACTGTAGGTAGGTTAGAAAAGAGATGTGTGATGTTAAAGTATTTGGGGAAGACTATACTCCTCATTCGAGGACCAATGATCCTAAGGGGGGGAGAATGTAAGGCCCCGAAAAATTTCGCTAAGTAATTTAGGATTTCGTAGTGTCACACTGTCCTATTATAATATTTTTATATACTATTAATATGGTGGTCATCAATTAGACTTGGAAAATATGAGTATAAGTCTTATGGTAAGTTATGTGAGGTCAAAATGGAAGCTAGGTGTACGCCAAAAGGGAAAATTTTCGAAATAGGCCAAAATTCCAAATGGATTCGTACATAGCTCCACTTAAAAGGATCATATCTAATTATGTATAAGGTTTTATATGGTGAATATTATATCAAATGAAAGCCCTTTGAGTCTAGTTTCCAATTATTCAAACCGCTCGTCATTTGAACATTCCTACACAAAGTTATGATCAAATTACCAAAGGCTGGAAAATGCTGTCTTGTGCCAAATGTGCGACCGCATTTCCTGTCGCATTTTTAACACTGCGGTTGCATTTTTGTCGCAGACTGAACCAGAGAAGCCCAGGTTTGGGTACCGATTTTGCTGTGCATTGTGCAGCCAGCATGTTCATTCTGCGGTCCATTCTGCTATAGCAGAATTGACATCGCAGGTTTAATTCTTCTATTTTTATAACCCGACCCCATTTTAATATATAGGCTTGGGGGTTCATTTTGGGGTCATTTCATACTGATTTTAAAGAGTGGTGAGAGCATTTTAGAGAGAGAAGGATGAAACCAATATTTAAATCATCCAAATCTTGCATCAATCTTCAAGAATCAAGAACCCAATAGCAAGTTCTTCATCTAAAAGGTAAGATTCTATGCCCTAGGTTTTAATTTCGAGTTTGGAGTATAAGATGGGTTATTGAGGTATTAGTATTTTGCATAGATGCATGTACAACTTAGGTTTATGGGAAGATTATTTAACTTAAATAAGTAAAGATTGGGTTAGGTAATGAAAGAAGTCTTAAAAAGGGGATTCGAAATTAAGATGCTCAACTAGTGTTTGATAAAATGTTCAAATGAGCTAGTTTCATGAATATCTTTCTAATATGTGTTTAATTTTGTTATGTCTCATAGTAGATTGGAATTGCTAGATTTTTTGGAGTGTTGTAGTAACTTAAGGAAAGCTCAATCGAGGTATGTATGGCTAATTTTGATTCTTGTAAAATCGCCCATATGTGTGAAATTGTTTGGCATGTGTTAATTTGAGAGATTGGATGTGATTCTTCGATGTTATTGTTGGGTATTCAGTTGATGTTGAACTACATGCGGTGTGGTATGAAATATGAATTGAAAGTTAACAAGGGAATTGGAATTGGTAAAGAACTAAGAACAATTGTTGTGGTGGCATATATGGTTTCTTGTGGAAAGATATGAAACACTTGAATTGTCGTAAATTGTTCAACATACTTGTCTGAGTACTCTCGAATATGGATACATGGTAACTTGGTTGTGATATCAGTTTGAAAATCATTTGAGAATATGAATCGAATTGTACGTTGCTTATTTGAATTTATTGTAATTGTGTGTAGTACCTTATTTGCTGTTTGTGATTGTTGTGTTTGAAACTGTACGGTGGGATCGGGTTGCGCGCTGCAACATGAAGTAATAAGGTGTGGGTTGGGGTGATAAGGGTGGCCGAGGTAATAAGGGTGGACGAGGCAATAAGGATGGACGCGATCAAAATTACTATTGAAATTTGATATAAAAATCATTGATGTGAAATTGTGAAAGGAGACAACAGGAGAGTTTGCAACCTGTGGGGCACTGATTGCCCCTTTGTTTGACTACTTGTGCTTTACGTGATTGATTGGTTGTTGTTGAGAATTATTTGAAATGAGGAAAATGTGGAAAACATGATTGTCTGGCTTAATTAATTCTTGGTGTAATTTATTGGTTGTCTTATCATCGTGATGACTTGTTTAATGGCTTGAGTTTACTTGGTACAAAGTTTGTCCATACATACCAGTACAATTCCAGTCTACTGACGTCCCTTTTGCTGGGGGCGCTACATTCGTGTTATGATTGTAGATGGATCAGTAGCAGGCACTTCAACTCATCGACAATTGTATCCTTCATCTTCCACTGCCCGTTTTGGTGAGCCCTTTTCTTTCTCGCGTCCCTGGGTGGCTCATGCCACTTTTGTTTTAGAGTTTATTTTGGATTTTTTTAATGTATAGCCGGAGCCTTGTTACCGGCAAGTATTGTATCCTCCTTTGTAATCCTAGAGGCTCTGTAGACATGTATATTGTGGGATTATGGCCTATGTATATATATGTCGGGTGTTGTAAATGTAAATTGTAAACTTGTTAGTAAATCAATCGTATGGTTATGTTTTTACATTGTGAAATTAGTTATAATTGGTAAGATATTTGGTTTATGAGAAACAATAAACACAGGGGTAACGCGTGGGATAGAAACTCACCAGGTCCGCTTGACTGGGGCTACGCGGTCAGGTGCCTGTCATGTCCCTCGATTTGGGGCGTGACAATAGGAATCAACCATCATACCCAGATAAGTTCTGTCTCTACTCCATAATACCCTTACTCTTTTAAATTCATATTTTTCTGCATTTCATTGATAAAAAACCAGTTGCCCATTGAAAGCTAACTACCAGCTTCTCATGTTAAGAGGCATAATAACACTGGGTCAGAGAAAAACAAAAGAGAGGATGGCAATCAAAGCCAAAGAAAAATGAAAAGAAAAGAAACAAAAAGGGAAAGTAGAAAAAGGATTACAAAGGAAAAGTTGAAAAATCTGCCAATGGGCTACAAAACAAAAATAAAGCAAGAAGAGGCAGGCGATGGAAGCAAAGTCAACAAGAATGCCAGTTGCCAACATTTTAAAAATAATAAGATTGTTCACTGATTTAGACAGGAACAAAAGATTCAAATTCTCACTAATAACTTTAAAGTGAATGTGACCAATGTGGAAAAAGAAAAACACCAAAAAGAAATACCGCAACAAAAGGAGGAATCCGTAGAGGAGGACTCATTCAGTTATCAAGAAACCGACCCAAACAGCAAGAGAGGTAATATCTTTTCAAAACTCACACCCCAGTTATCAAACCGAGGGAATATTTTTCTGCATTTTCATTTCATGCATCAGGCGCCCACCTGGATAACAAGGGAATATTTTTCTGCATTTTCATTTTCATGCATCAGGCGCCCTCTAGATAACAAGGGAATATTTTTTCTGCATTTTCTTTTCATGCATCAGGCGCCCACCTGGATAACAAGGGAATATTTTTCTGCATTTTCATTTCATGCATCAGGCGCCCACCTGGATAAAAAGGGAATATTTTTCTGCATTTTTATTTTCATGCATCAGGCGCCCACCTGGATAACAAGGGAATATTTTTCTTCATTTTCATTTCATGCATCAGGCTCCCACCTGGATAACAAGGGAATATTTTTCTGCATTTTCATTTCATGCATCAAGCGACCACCTGGATAACAATGGAATATTTTCTACATTTTAAATTTCTGTTCAAGCGCCCACCTGTATAACAAGGGAATATTTTCAGCATTTTTATTTCATGCATCAGGCGCCCACCAGTATAACAAGGGAATATTTTCTGCATTTTTAATTTCATGCATCAGGCGCCCACCTGGATAACAAGGGAATATATTTTGGATTTTTATTTTCTGTTCAGGCGCCCACCTGGATAACAAGAAAATACATTTCTGCATTTTTAATTTCTGTTCAGGCGCCCACCTATATAACAAGGGAATACATTTCCATATTTTTAATTTCTGTTCAGGCGCCCACCTGTATAACAAGGGAATACATTTCTATATTTTTCAATTTCTGTTCAGGCGCCCACTTGTATAATAAGGGAATACTTTTCTGCATTTTAATTTCTGTTCGAGCGCCCACTCGTATAACAAGGGAATACTTTTCTGCATTTTCATTTCTGTTCAGGCGCCCACCTGTATAACAATGGAATACATTTCATCATTTTAATTATTTTGTCTAACATGAGTAACACCATAACACATGAAAAGCCCACACTGGGGCAGAGGAAAAAGTTTTCTTCGTTTTTGTTTTTGTTTTTACAAGTATCAACCTGGTAGCAGGAAAAAAAAGGAATTTCTGGCGACCTCCATTAACGCCGGCTAAGTTGCGTTTTGTTTCTCGCCCTGTAATCACCATTTCCGGTACCCCTACACAGTCCAAACTATTCTCCAAATAGCTGTTTCTTCTATTCCTTTAGTCAGTTAGAGTCCGGCACCTTCAGCCCGTTTGCTTTGATTTCGAGATCCCTCCGGAAGTGTCAGTTTTTGAGTTCTCGCTTGAGGTTCTCTTTGAAGGTCCGCCTAGTGGTTCCGCCGAGGTATTCACGAACTGTTAAAGACGACTTCCCCTGTAAGTCCACCCACTTCTCTCTCCCTTCCGACTCTCTCTCCTGTCCCCCCACCCCCCCCCCCTTTCCCTTTTTTTGTGTGTGATTTGCAGGTACTAGAGGCGGCGGACGAGGCGAGCTTTTGGCATTTGGAAGCGAGGAGCAAAGCTACATCGGCCAAAACGAGTAGGTTTGGCGGCAGTTGACCCGGGCGCATCAAAGCTTACTTTCAGGTTTTTCCACCCGGAGTTGGTACCTCCCGATCTCTTGTTTATTCTGTACGTCCTTTTACGTATTTTAACTAGCATCTTGTGTGTGGTTTACTCTATCGTTATCTAGCAAGCATCCTTTTGCGTAATTCTATTAAAGTTCGTTTCTTTTACCGTAGTCTGTTGGAGGTATAGTGGCCGCGGCGGAGGATGGTATTGTAAGGTCATGTCCTCGGGGGGTGGGGGTGGAGGTGAGCAGGGGGGCATGGAGCGGTCCTGTGGGTAGTCCGGGAGGTTTGGGTGGGGAGAGGTTAAAGGACGCTCAGAGATTGAGGATCGGGTCGTGGAACGTAGGCACACTAACGGGTAAGTCCATTGAGTTGGCAAAGATTCTCCAGAAGAGGAGGGTCAACATAGCATGTGTGCAGGAAACTAGGTGGAAAGGGACGAAGGCGAGGGATGCAGATGAGTTTAAGTTGTGGTACTCTGGGGTTGAGAGGGGTAAGAATGGAGTAGGTATCTTGGTAGATAGGAATCTTAGGGAGTCCGTGGTTGAGGTTAGGCGAGTGGATGATAGGTTAATGTCTAATAAACTGGTTATTGGCGGTAGTGTTCTCAATGTCATTAGCGCTTACGCGCCGCATGCAGGCCTAGCTGAGGAGGTTAAAAGGCGTTTTTGGGAGGGCTTGGATGAGTTGGTGAGTAGTATTCCCCAATCTGAGAAGTTAGTTATTGGAGGGGACTTTAATGGTCATATTGGGGCGGAGGCTGGGGGTTACGGTGAGGTGCATGGCGGCTTTGGCTTTGGGGTTAGGAACGGAGGGGGCACTTCGCTGCTTGATTTCGCTAGGGCTTCGGAGCTTTTGATCGCGAACTCGTCATTTCAGAAGAGGGAGGAGCATTTGGTTACTTTCAAAAGTTCCACGGCGAGGACTCGGATTGATTACCTCCTCCTCAGAAGGAGCGATAGAGGGTTGTGCAAGGATTGCAAGGTTATTCCGGGAGAGTCCCTTTCAACTCTTCATAGACTCCTAGTGATGGATGTAGGTCTCAGGGTGAAGAGGAAGAGGAGGGGTTCTCGGGGCTGACCGCGGATTAGATGGGGAACTTTGACTAAGGAGAAAGCCCAGGAGCTGGAGAGGAAGCTAGTTGATGGGGGAGCTTGGAGTAGCTCTGGGGAAGCGGACGCAATGTGGTCAGTGACGGCGAACTTGGTTAGGGAGGCTGCGCGAGATGTGCTTGGGGTAGCCAAGGGCTATTCAGGCAGGCACCAAGGTGAGTGGTGGTGGAATGAGGTAGTCCAAGGAAAAGTGGAGGCGAAGAAGGCGGCGTTTGCTAAGTCTGTCAGGGAGCTCAAGTGAAGAAGAAAAGAGAGCGAACAAGGAGAACTACAAGGTGGCGAGGAAGGAAGCGAAACTAGCGGTCACGGAAGCTAAAAATGCAGCGTTTGGGCGCATGTACGAGGAATTGGGGGAGAAAGGCGGGGACAGAAAGTTATTCCGGTTGGCTAAGGTGAGGGAGAGGAAGGCGCGGGATCTAGACCAAGTTAGGTGCATCAAGGACGAGGATGGTAGGGTTCTGGACGGGGGAGTCGCAAGTCAAGCGGAGATGGCAGGAATACTTTCGAGACCTGCTTAACGAAGAGGGGGATCGAGTCTTAGAGCTAGGGGAGCTGGGGCATTCAGAGTGTCCTAGAGACCTCGGGCACTGCAGGCGCATTAAGGAAGAGGAGGTCTTGACTAACTTATCCACATTTTCCATCCACAACCACGAGCTAGCCGGACGAAATTCCGGTGGAGTTTTGGAAATGCATGGGTAGGTCAGGAGTGGAGTGGTTGTCCAGGTTGTTCAATGTGATCTTTAGGACCAAGAGGATGCCGGAGGAGTGGAGATGGAGTACAGTGGTGTAAGGCCCCGTAAAATTTTTGTGCATAACTATAGGGGTATCAAATTAATAAGTCACACCATGAAGGTCTGGGAGAGGGTGATCGAGGCGAGGGTGAGGGAGATGTCATCTATATCTGTGAACCAGTTTGGTTTCATGCCGGGTCGCTCTACTACAGAAGCTATCCATCTCGTGAGGAGGATGGTGGAACTGTTCAGGGATAAGAGGAAGGACCTGCATATGGTGTTTATCGACTTGGAGAAGGCGTACGATAAGGTACCTAGAGAGGTTCTGTGGAGATGCTTGGAGGCGAAGAGCGTGCCAGAAGCCTACATCAGAGTGATCAAAGACATGTATGATGGAGCCAAGACTAGGGTTAGGACGGTGGGTGGCGACTCGGACCATTTTCCGGTGGTTATGGGGCTACATCAAGGATCTGCGCTAAGCCCTCTCTTATTTGCCTTGGTAATGGATGCTCTAACTCGCCATATTCAAGGGGATGTGCCATGGTGTATGCTCTTTGCTGACGACATAGTCTTGATAGACGAGACGAGGGCTGGGTGTTAATGCGAGGTTGGAGGTCTGGAGACAGACCCTCGAGTCTAAGGGTTTTAAACTAAGCAGGTCTAAGACAGAATATCTAGAGTGCAAGTTTAGCGCCGAGTCGAGCGAAGTAGGCTGGGACGTGAAGCTGGGATCTCAGGTCATAGCCTAGAGGGACAGTTTCAGATATCTTGGATCAGTGATTCAAGGGACGGAGAGATTGACGGGGATGTCACTCACCGTATAGGAGCGGGGTGGTTGAAGTGGAGGCTCGCATCAGGAGTCTTGTGTGACAAGAAAGTTCCACAGAAACTCAAGGGGAAGTTTTATAGAGCGGTGGTTAGACCTGCCATGTTGTATGGGGTGGAGTGCTGGCCTGTGAAGAACTCTCATGTCCAGAGAATGAGAGTTGCGGAGATGAGGATGCTCAGGTGGATGTGCGGGCTCGCCAGATTAGATAAGATTAAGAATGAAGTTATTCGGGAGAAGGTGGGGGTGGCCCCAGTGGATGAGAAGATGCGAGAAGCGAGACTCAGGTGGTTTGGGCATGTGCGGAGGAGAAGCCCTGATGCACCGGTGAGGAGTTGTGAACGACTGGCGGTGGTTGGCGCGAGTCGAGGCAGAGGGAGGCCTAAGAGGTATTGGGGTGAGGTGATTAGGCAGGATATGGCTAGAATGGGGATTTCCGAGGACATGACCCTTGATAGGAAAGTTTGGAGGTCTAGTATTAGGGTTGTAGGGTAGGGCCTTCTAGAATTCTTAGTACTTCTGTTAGGGGCTGAGTGGGGTTTGGTAGCGATCTCTATAGTTAATTAATGTATTGTGTTGTGCCTCTTATGGTAGTAACCGATTGGTATTATTGCATGTCATTCTACTTTTGGTTTTATGTTTAGATAATTATTTATTTGATTTATCCCGGATTTACTAACATTGTTTTGTTTTGTTTTGTTTGTTGATTTTCTCTCTCTTTCTGAGCCGAGGGTCGGCCGGAAACAGCCTCTCTACCCTTTCGGGTAGGGGTAAGGCCTGTGTACGTATTACCCTCCCAGACCCCACTTTGTGGGAACATACTGGGTAGTTGTTGTTGTTGTTGTTGTTCAACCTGGTAGCAGGAAATACATTTGGAAGTCACACAAAGGGATGGAAGCAGTATGTTAGAAACAAAAAAATAATAAAAAATACACAAAAAGAATGTTGCAAATAAAAGAGCAACATAAGATGTGGAAAAGCAAGGAAGAATAAAAAAACAGGACATAGATAGGAATTATTTTATTTCATAAGATCATAGCTTAGAACAGCTTCTTTAATTTTTATTTTTATCCCGGTGTAACAAGGAGTTAGTCAGTGATTATAGCAAAAATAGCAGCAATAACAGGTCTTGGTAGCTTCAAACTACCAAACCTTCCCGAACTGCACTGACCTGATTCATGTTTAGCCCAGTATATGTAGGCAACCTCTGAAGCAGGGTGCGGTCAAAAGGTTTTTAAAATGCTTCTTACGGAATATGCCAGTGGGAAAAAATCTCTCATTACTGCTCACTTATCTTTGCACTGAAACTCTTCGTGTTCCCAAGCAAAGAGGGGCAGCTGTGAGCATGTGATTTTTGCCCTAAGTAAACAAATTCCACTATAAAAATAAAATAAGGTTTTTTATGCGCAATTATGTGTTTAATTTTAATAATTGCGTGTTTGTGATTGAAATAAGCTTGAAATTTAAAACTACAAAAAGATTTAATTAGAAAATGTGACAAAAAATATGAAAATTAGAGAAAATTAACAAATAATACAAAACAAATACTGAAAAAATCAATGAAAGTGGCAAAAATGTCATAAAATAACAGACAAAAATCAGAGAAATAGGAAAATAAAAGAAAAACAATTGGAAATAAAAATGAAAAGAGAAAATAAAATACAAAAGAAAAATACAAAGAAAATAATTAAAATGCAAGGGTACACAAAATACAATAAAATTGGGCTGGAATTAAAAAATACAGGCCCAAATGTCATAGCCCAAGAGAAATGGTCGTCCAGTCCAAACGCTCAATCAAAACGACGGCGTAAAAGGCAAATCTCAACCGTTGAAGGTATTGATCCAACGGATCTCATGACGTCGTATAAGGATTTAATCTTGGCCGTCCAAGGAATTGATCAGATGAATGTATTCACAGTCTCACAAAGCATCAAAACGATGTAGTGTCACTAATTAATCCCAGCCGTCCATATTTAAAGATCTAACAGATGCCAGGTCGCGGCTCATTAATTGGAACGACAACGTTTGAGGAGAATTAATCCTGGCCATTGATCACAATTCATCCAAAGGCTAGGATCACCCATGCCCAAAGAAGTATAAAAGGCCA
This sequence comes from Nicotiana noctiflora, assembly GCA_032618575.1. Taxonomy (NCBI): domain Eukaryota; kingdom Viridiplantae; phylum Streptophyta; class Magnoliopsida; order Solanales; family Solanaceae; genus Nicotiana; species Nicotiana noctiflora. The sequence goes on along the minus strand of JASVEL010009445.1, from coordinate 38,222 downwards.
ATCTCTCCGTTCATTATACACAATACACTCTCATTATACACAGACGCAAAACCCTAGCCGCCCTATCTCTTCTTCTTCGTATTCTTCAACCTCCGTCTCCAATGGAGACTGGCCTGACACCATGGCCTTTTCCGGCCAAAACCAACCTCAAACACCTTCTCCTTTACGCTCACAGACCACAACCACCCTGAAAACCTAAGAAAAAACCAAAAACCCCATTTTCTTGAAAGTCCGGTCACCAGTAACTCTCGTCAGTGGCCTTCAACCTATGAACCAGGCTCCCACTTTTACACCCTAGGACCACCTTGAAGAGTTCTTTTACCTTAGATAGGTGATTAATCTCGAATAACCTTGGAACTGTCCGAATATTGAAAATAAGTTCGCCGCTCCGGCGATCACCCAAACATAACCCACCCCCAAATACATCCCAAATACACCCATAACACCCCTCTACCACTAAAAACCAAAAAAAATAAACCCCCATTCAAGGAAATCTGGAAAAATCAGAAGACTTTGAGTCTTTTGAAGTTCTTAAAGCCTGGAAATAGAAAAGAAAGAGGAAAGAATAAAAAGAAGAAAGAAAGAAAAGAAAGAAAGAAAAAGAATAGGAGACATATCCTGAAAGATAAGTGAACCTACCCCTTGTGTTTCTCTGCTTATTTGTCTTCTAAATATCCTGTATAATTCTTTGCATGTTTTTGCTTATTTGTCTTCTAAGTCTCCTGTATATGATTCTTTTCATGTTTTTTGACTATTCGTCTTCTAAATCTTCTGTATATGATCTATTGCATGTTTTTGGCCGTTAGTCTTCTGAATATTCTATTAATTAGCCTATGCTAATCTCATGTCTAAGATCTATCATGTTCTTTATTCATAACTAATCTGTTTTAACATTTTAGGGTTTTTTATAAGAGTAACGCATGAATCGTGTTTAAATATGTTTCTTTATGTGATTTGTTCACTGCGCCTAGTCTGAAATTACGCTTTGATTGATTGGGATTCAGCTATTATCAAAACTTCTCTTTGAGCTCAAGTTAATTGAAAAATTATTTATGATTAAGGCTATGTGTGCAATACAACATGAATTGGCTATATTTGTAATATGATTCATATGTTAGACTATTCTGAATTCTATTATGCTTTGTGGTTTGGTTATAGCTGTCAAGATATAGGTATAATTTCTGTATTTGGTTAGTCTGGCTACTATTGAAATAACTCAAACTGTGTGATTAGTTTGGTTATTTCTGAAACATTAAGAGGCTAGTTCTGCCATCTATTTCGGGTTCGATAAGGTTAATAAAAAGGGTTACATTTTAAAGGTTTAAGTAAGTTAAAAATGGGTTAAAATTGAAAGAGTGTTGGGTAGAAATCTGGCTAAGTATTAAATGATTATTAGTTAAATAGGTGTTAAACATAGCATACCCTGACCTTAGTAGGTCGGGTAAATAGATAAAAATAATAAGCGTATATAGGGAACCATAAATGGTATAATTGTGGATTTAATAGAACCTATAGGGACAAAATAGACTTTGCTAACTAGTATTCTTGTAATTAGTCATAAAATAAAGGGTAAGATAGGCATGGTAAAAAGGTATAAATGAAATTATCCTTAGCAAGTGAGGGCAGCCTAGTAATATACCCTTGTTATTGCAATTGGAATTGAAGTTGAAGAAATAAACTATCAATTTGCTACAAATTCTGTTATTGATTTCTGGATTTAGCTGTTGTAGTTCGATTAGCTTAGTTGAAATTGTAATTTGATAGGAAGTGTTGTATAACTAACTCAATATGGGATACGGATAAACCAAAAAACAATGTAATAATGTAGTAACTAGATTAGTATAGTAGTGGTAATCAAAATCACCTAGATAATCAAAATAGGTTAATCATTAATCTGACATAAAAAACCTAATAGAAGTAGATAGTTAATAATGTTAACATGCAGTAGTTAGTTTAAATCAGTATTAATTAGATCAATCTGAATAGTGTTAGTAATAAATAAATTACTGCCGTCAAGTGATATTCTGAAATGATGTCACATATTGATGGTTAATACAGTTTATTGCTTAATACATTCAATAGTTCTCTGAAAACTGCAAATAATTGAGTTTAGCATGTTATTAAATAATAAGTTCTGATAACTTTAGATATTAAGTAATTAGAATCAGTAGTTCAAAATAGCTGTCAAACATAATAACAAAAACATTCTGTTAATTAGATTTAATTTACACTTGACGCTTAAAGTCTGAGTTTATTATTGTAATTATGTATTTCACTTCTTCTTATTGAATAAAATAGCTTAAGTTTTGATATATTCTGAATATTGATCTTCTATGTTAATAATGAGTTCCGATTTCTATTACTCTTATATGATTATATCTGATATGGGCCTAATAAGCTGCGAAGGCCCAGAACTATGTGAAAACGATATTGGGCTCATGATGAACGCATTTCAGCGTGTTCCTGGGTTTTCAGTACCTAGGAATGTAAATTGATACATCAAATACAAGCCCAAAATATCTAGGCCCGTGTAAATAAAATAAGGCTTGGGATTTAAGTTCTGAAAAAACAATGAATTGGGGGAAAAATAAAATAAAAAAATAGAAAACATAGTATACATATTAGGATCAGACTATAAAACTAAAAATGGGATGAGCCTCACATTGAAAACAAAACAGCGGGACCCCCAAATAAACAAGTAAATTATATATATTAGACTCAGGAAGGTTGCTAGATAATGTCACAACCTTTCCAAAATATTAAAGAAGCCGATAAACGATTTAGGCACGACTTAAAATATACTTTCCCTAATACGAGTGCACATCTGATGTGGCTCAAATCGTAAATCCCGGCGAAGCCGAAGCGTGTTAAAGGTCACAAGCGTGCTGGTTGCGGTGTGACCTGAAATACATTTTCACGACATCGCAATTCGTAAAATATTCAAGTTGAAACATGTACATATTGTTAGAAGGCATGTAATAAATCATATCAAATCAAGAATGATAGTTGAGCGATCGTGCTAAAACCACGAAATCCGGGAGTGCCTAACACGTTCTCCCGGGTTAACAAAATTCCTTATCCAGATTTCTCGTTGCGCAGACTGATAAAAACAGAGTCAATTTCCTCGGATTCGAGATTAACCGGTGACTTAGGACACCATTATCTTCCCAAGTGGTCACTCTGAAATTGTAAATAAAATCCCGAACCGTTTGTCCTTTATTTGGATAAACTCCTTCCTCGTTGTTATTATATCCTTCCCGGGGTATTCATAATATCGAGGTATACTTTATTCTCTTAATCAGGATATAAACAAAAAGGTAGTAAAAAAGGGAGGTGTGACAACTCTGGCGACTCTGCTGGGGATAAGCAACCCAGAACTTCGGTTCAGGGTTTAAGAATTCGAGCTCATTAGAATTGCCGTTCTCGGTATTATTTGACTTTGTTACATGCTTTGACCAACATGCTATGTGTTTTATCGCTTTGATATTATGTGGATTGTATATATAAACTATGTCGAAGACCTTCTCTTCTTTACGTCCAGGGATGTGCTTACTGGTTGAGACTCCCCATTGTGTTAAGTTATACCCAAAATAAGAAACAGAGGCCGGATAAGTTACAAAGCCGAATGACCCCGCGGGTCACCAGTACGTAGCTCCATTCTCGATCCGAGTTGTCTACTCGGGTACACGGCCTAGCATTCTATGAAACTATAAGATATTGAACATAGGTCTATGACAATTATTTGCATCATAACTGACTTAGGGGACTCAACACAGGGGTTGGGTCCGTCTAGGACAGGTGACCCGAAATATCAAAGACGGAGCATATTATATGTTGCATTTATTTGTCTTGGATCATTATGCGGACCGGCAAAATTCCGAGAAAACAAAAAGAGAAAATTCTAAAAAAAGAGGACGAGAGAGATATTGAGATATTAGCAAAAGAGTTGTTAGAAAATCGAAAAGAAAATCAGAAAATAGGGAAAACATTGTTGTTGAAATAATTGGTCAAATAATCTGACCGAACTACGCAGGTTTGATTCTCGCCATTAGGTGGGATACGTAGGCAACCCTTGACGGGTCCAACCACCCTTTTAGAAAATGACCAAAAATATTTTTACTTTCAAATAATCGAGGTGATCGCTATTTTTGGAAAGAGCCGAATGTTCCGAAAGGACGCCGGAAGGCTGTTTTGGCAAAAATGGCCACTTCGAAAATCATGTCTTTATCTTTTTAAATATAAAACATGAAAATGAGAATTGGCTTTGATAAAAAAATATTTTTCCTTTTTTCTGATTAAAATCGCCTTTAATAAATATGCAGGATGAGCATTGTACAGAATGAACCCTTCACTTTAATGAACAAAATCCCTTTGGAGCTAAGATTATGGTGGAACGACATGGGACAGGAAGGACGGGATTGGGTCAAATGTTATTTGAAAGACCTTACGGGATTAATGGACATAATTCCTCGTGGCGATATAATTCGAGCACTTGTTACATGCTGGGATCCTGCACATAACGTCCTACATTTCTCGGACTTCAAACTCACTTCTACTCTTGAGGAAGTTGCTTACTATATAGGGAAAAATGAGGTTCCCCTAAAAGAGAAATACCTGGTGGCTCCGAGAGTGATAACGGTGTACAGATTCCTCGACTCTCTGAAGATTGCTCGGAACGTCCACAACGAGGATTTGGCTAATGGGTTTTGCTCCTTAAATTTCATCTACAGTAGATATGGACATGTCTGGGGTTTCAATGACCCTACAAACAAACTTTGTAGTAAGTCAAACCGAGTCAGATGGGAGGAACGTAGGCAATTTGCCTTTATAGTGGCATTTCTCGGTCTAATCATATTCCCAAGAAAGGATGGGCACATTGATACGAGAGTCGCCAGGGTGGCCAGCACATTACTCATACAAGATAACAGCACACTGGTGCCAATGATCATAGCCGATATCTACCGTGCCCTTACAACATGTAAAGCAGGGCACAACTTCTTTGAGGGATGCAACCTGATTCTGCAAATTTGGTTGATAGAACATTTATGCCATCATCTTTCATTCTCAAGTTATGCGCTGTCTGAAAAGACGTGCCTTGAATAATTCTATACGAGAACAAAAGAAGTTAAGCTGCCGGAGGGAGCTAAAGGTTGGATTTCATACTTACGATCATTGTCCGATAGCGAAATCGATCGGGCGTACGGATGGTTTCCCCTCGATAAGGTGATATACATTGCCGACAGAAGGGTCACATTTCTTGCTCATGGGCCTGAAAAGCATTCAGCCTTATGCACCATACAGGGTACTGCGACAACTTGGGAGATATCAAGTTATACGGAAAGATGGGGACCTCAGTTTACAAGCAATAGAGATTAGTCCGGACGGGCAATTCCCGAAAGCAAAGATCCGACAGATTTGGAATAAGTGTCAAAGTTTGAAGGTAGATACTTGTGTGGAAAATTGAGCTCAGGGAGAAATATTTCCAGGGTATGCCGCATGGTATCGTTGGGGCATTGAGCATGATAGACCATTGAAAAGGCCTCACATTCAAGATTTGGCCGAGCAGTCTAAGGAATACGGAAATTGGGTGGCCAAAGAAAATGAGTATAGAGCCCAGATCAGCTTGCTAGAGAAACAATTTCGAGATCTCCAATTCGAGAGCAGTTTACAAGCGGCATCTGACGAAGGAGAAAAGAAGTAGCTGAGAAAAAAGAATGAAGTCTTAAAGGCTCAAATGGCAAAAATGAAAATTGCATCCGAGACCCCAGTTCCCCTAGCCCGAGATGAGAAATTGATTGAAAATCTTCTGTGCAAAGTGAATGACTACAACTTCGATCTTGATAAAGTAGAAAAGGAGTTAGTCAGGGTTCGGAAACAACTGGCCAGAGATGCCGAGGAAAGAGCTAGAATGGTTCAGCAATTACAAGATAAACACGAGGTTGAGGTAGCTCGATTGAGAAAGAAAGTCATTACAGCCGTAGTCAAAAGTAACAAGATAATTAAAGAGTTTGAAGAAGAAAGAAAACATTGTTACACGACTATGGCTCGATTAGAATTTGAGTTACAACAACTACAAAAGGAAAACCAACAAACCTTAGATGCTCGCGCCAAACTGATCAGTAGGTTGCTTCAAGAAAGAGGGGTCGTTCGAGAAAGAATCGTCAATATTGCTCAGTACATCACCAGAAAATGCCAATTGTGTAAAGATATGTCCCAGGCAACATTTGCATCAGCCGTAAAGTTCTTTGTAAAGCAAGTCATGTATGACCTAGATAAACTCCAAAGTGGATTGGCATATAGGTCCGCGGCAAGACCGAACGTCGTCTCGCGGACATTAGGAGCATTAATGTACTCATAGGGCATGCATTTTGTATCTGTATTCCTTTTGCATCAGTAGCACAACATCATTTTATAATCAATGTTTTTGAGTATCAATGAAAAAGTTCAAAAGAAATTGTTATCATTCTTTTTCCGCTTAATACAAATTGTCTGGGCGATAGGCAAATATGTAGGAACGAAAAAGCAAAATGAAAAAAAAATATATAGAAAGAAGAAAAAAAAGAGAAAAACAAAATATATATAGAAAGAAGAAAGAAAAAAGAGAGATAAGAAAATGAGAAAAATAAAAAAAGAAGATGAATGAAAAAGAAAAAAAGAAGAATGAAAAAGAAGAGATGAATGTTGATTCAAAAAAGAATAAATGCCGGAATGATGCATAATGATCAAGGGCAAAAGTTGTGATTTTTAATCGTTACATCTTACCCCTTTATGTGCTAATTATTAACAAGTGTTGTTGTTGATGAGAATCAGATTTCAGTTGGCAACTGGCATTCTGGTACATCATCATTACAACACACGATCAAAATCTATGTCTAAGGCTATGACTCAGGAGATTGGACCTATTATCATGGACCCAGTACAGGAAGAAGAAGTTGTGGATGTTGCGGGTATGAAAGAGGAGATGTATAAGCTAAAGCAGCAAATGTTGGAAATATACCAAGCCTAGTCCAGGGATCAACCTTTACTCACATATCCGGCCAATCCAGCATATGTCCCTCCCGCAAATCCTAATCCTGAACCACCTACCATGAACTCATCCTCCACGTACCCAAAATTTTAAACTCAACATGAAGGTCTGAGTGGGCACAACTACTCTTACCCGAATAGTAGTTCGGGGTCAATTCCTCATGGAGTTAGATATTGGAGTGAATAATTATGTTGCACTAATATTGGATTTTGGCTTCTAGTTTGACTTCGAGCATTTTTGGTGTTTTCAATTTATAAACTATTGTATCAGCTACTATTGTGTAATCTAGATTATGCTAAGGCTATTTCTAATTGTAATTTTCTAATGGGAAAGGGGACTAGGGAAGTAGCTTCTACCTAGGTGGAATAACTAATGGGTATAGAAATTCAATGCGAAGATGTTGTATGGGATTATCGGATAGCCGTTGCTCTATGCATTCATTGTCACACCTCTTGATTGAGAGAACAATTTTTCCCAATTGACTCTCTCGAGACCAATTGGGTAGACTAATTTGCACAAGCAACTTTAGGCTCAAGTTGGGTAATTACTCTCTCGAGGTTTATACCCGTTACTTGGGACTACCATTCTCATGGGTCCATCCCAAGTCCTTGTTGGGATTGATTGAGAGGTTTTAGACTCTCTTTCTCAAGTGGAGACCAAAGCCACAAAAATAGATTTCATGTTTGCAACCACAAAATCCCAATTAAATACATTCAATCAACCCAAAACCAATCACCCACAATCATCCTTGCATTTAGTAATCTAACCCATCAATTACCCACACTAGGGTTGGGCTACAACCCTAGCTATGGGTTTAGCTAGCCATAGAAATTGAAGAAGATGAAGAAATTGAAGATAAAATTGACATGGTAATTAATTGTAATTGAAATCTAATGTTAATCTAATACAAAATTTCCCAAAATAGGCGTATCTAAGAGTCTCACGAGCTCAGTCGTCACTGTGCAAAATCTAACATAACCTAAAAAAGAAAAAGAAGCTATTTATACTACCCTAAACTTTTCGAACAAAAATACCCCTGCAGGACTCATGCAGACTGCACACTTTTGTCGTGCGGCCGCGTAGGGTAAGTGGGCTACTGAAGGTCTGCTGCTGGAACAGGTCACACGGACCGCATATATTTGTCACGCGGCAGCGCATGTACAGTAATGCGGATCGCATACATTTGTCATGCGGCTGAACTAAATAAATCCCTTGAATGAAAAGTCTATGATCCTTTACCCACGCGGGCCGCACTGATTTGTCATGCGGCCGCGTGGGTTTGTTCCTTAAATATTTTTCTACTCTGGCCTTCATCATCGCGGACCGCATAATATTGGACTCGGTCCGCATGGGTTTTGTTTGCAAATTGCCTCTCTGATCATTCCTGCGCGGCCGCACACCAAATTAGTGCGGCCTGCGCAGATGGAGCTGGGACTTGATTTATCTCTGAACCATCCTGTGCGGCCGTACACCAAATCAATGCGGTCCGCACAGGCTTCTTTGAAGTCCTTCTTATCTTCTTTGACACTTTGCCGGTTTCACTTCTTTTTGAACCTCTTTGACGATATTCATCCTTTTTTTGCTCAAACCTGCAAAATAGCGCACTTGTAAGCAGTTCAAAGCCATTTAAACACATTTTATGCACAAACCTAAGGCAAGAAGGGGTTTAAAAGCATGGAAAATTCCTAGTTATCAACTCCCCCAAACTTAAACCTTTGCTTGTCCTCAAGCAAGTCAAAACTAAGACCTAACCTTCAGAGAAAAGACACCAAAACACCCCTATTTGTCCGAGTGTAACCTCGCAAACATCAATTGGGACTAACAATTGCCCCTAATGCAAATGTATTATTGACACCTTTTTGAAGAATTTTAAGCTTTGTGGTTCAAGTGTGACACAAGAGCTTCGAGGGTTGACTCGATCCATCAATGAGCCTTTCTCAAAACACTTTGGTTATTGTGGACCCTAAACTCATACATCTTCGGCTCTCCCTAAGTGCACTTCACGTTTTAGGGTATTTGCACTCAAATCCACGTGGAGAATTTCAAACTCGCTCTCTCAAAAAAGAGTCCCTAAGCCCGACACTAGGTACCATAGGCTTGCCCTTTATGTAAGTATCGACTAATGTAGGCTCTTCTCAACTTGAGATCATATAGGGCTTTTTGGGAGTCATTGTGAAGGCTTTTTAGGTAGGGTAGGAATTTGGCTCTTAATGGTTCAACCTTCCCTAAAGCACTTCTTTTGATTCATTTATGGAATACCTTTTTGACTCTTTTTTGACATTTCCTCTTTTAAAGGGTGAAAGGGAGACACCACGGCACTTTTCCGTTTTGCAATTTGCACTTCTTTATTTGATCATTTTATTATCATTCTTCCTTCTTCCCTTTCACTTCTCAACTCTTTTTGGTCCACCCTTTTTGGGTCTTTTTCAACTTTTTGCTTATTTTTCTCTTTGTTTCCTTTTTCTTCACGCCCTTTCTTTTTCTTATTGATTTTGTGGCTTTTTGCCACATTGGTGCCTTTCTTGTTCTTATCTTTTCTTTCCCCCCAAACTTATACTTTTGCAATCACTTTAAGGGAAGATTTTTGGGTGCCAAGAGAAGGTCTAAATTGGGTATAGGCTTACACTTTAGTTTATGAATGAATAAGGTTTCAGGCTCAAAAGGGGTGACTAGGGATTCATTTATTGGTAGGTTGGAAGGAATGTTTCACGATATGTTCATTTGGATCAAAGATAGCCTACACTCACTTCTCAAGTCAAGTTTGACCTAGGATTTCGCCTCAACAAACATTTGGGGTAAGTTCTAGACCATTGGTACGGTGCTTGGGCTCACAATTCTATTTTCTCACCACACTTACACTCGGAGATCACCAAGAAATGGAGTCGAAGGCCCACAACAACCTCGGAATAGATTCAAGCACACTTTGGTCCATATGACCAATCGATGGTTGTTCGATCAACACAAGATTCTCAAGGCCACAACTTTCACCAATCTAGACATAACTTGATGTCTTTGACCATAAGATCGGAGATAAATGTGCTAGGCCCAAGTGAAGTTCACCCGAGGTACCCTTAACAACCAAAAAGTTTGAAAATCAAAAAGAAAAAGAAAAACAACTGACTCAACCCTAAAGAAAGTTGTCACGCTATCTATCATAGGGAAGAGCCACCCGGTTCACACAACACTTTACCCTTGGAAATAACCATGGCATTAAGAAAACCAAGGGTTTATTGAAAGCTTAAAAAAATCTAATGATTCTATGAGAATAACCAAAAATGAAAAATCAAATGAAAATTCAAATGAATATGAACAAAGATAGATCCGAATATACAATAAAAAGTGTTCAAAATGAAACTAAAGTAGATCAAAGTGTTAAAATATATACAAATACTACATCTATGAATGTACTGAATGTAATCAAATATATACAGTCCAAAATAAAAAATAGTAGAGCACACCCCCACAAATAAGAGCTAGCATTGACCCCGATGCTGACTATCAAATAAGCACAAATAAAGGATATGGATGGCCCCTCAAGCCTGATCAACTGGATGACTCTGACTGGCTCCCTCGTCTGCTGTAGTGGTGGGGACCTCAGACTGGTCCCCAACCTGCTGCTATGCTGCTGGGACAGGTGCCTACTCCGGAGGAGGCTCATCTGCTGCTGTGGGTGCTGCTGTGGGTGCACTGGAGGAACCCTCATGCTGCTCAGGAGCTACCATGATCACTACTCCCTCAGTGTTAGGGAGCTTTTTCTTCTTGCGTGGCCTGGGCTCCTCCTGTGGCTGCTCCGCCCGTGGCTCTACGGCCGGCTCACCAAATAATAGATCCAGGGGCAACTGATCAGCTACCAACTTTTCCACCTTCTCCTTTAGAGCTGCAACCGACTCCGTCGAGGCCTTGGTCTTCCTTAGCTTCCTATGACCCCTAGCAAGGCTCTTGAGTGCCTTGCTGTGTGAGTTGACTGCCTCAGCCAGACTATCCTGCTTCTTCATCATCTTTTCCTGGTTATCCAGGATCTTCTTCAATGTGTCCTCAATAGAAGCTGGGACCTCCACCGTCACTGGTGCACTATGGGCCTGAACCACTGTCGTCAAAGTGGACAACTTGGATGTCGCAGCTGACATCCAGTTGTTCAAAATGGTCACTGTGTAGGACAGCTGGTTGGCAGTGAACCCGTGCATCTTGGAGACTGGAATCTCCGGATCAGCTGTAGATGAGGAAGGTACTGTAGATGGACCCGGAGGGAGTGAAGTGGCCTGCTCAGTAGTAGTGACAGCTGGCTCCGCAGACTGGCCAGCTGTGGTGGAAGTGGTGGCTTGGCTCCTCTTGGCCGTCTTAGGGTTGTCCGGACCCTTTTGATCATACCACGAATAAGCCCCCACCGGAGGCACCAGAACGTCAAACTACTTTCTTTTGACTTTCAGCTCTCTGAAGTACAATATCAATGTGTTGGGGAAGGGGTAGTTCGTCTTGGTCTAGTGGCCCACAATTGAGATGACCCTATGCATGATATTTCCCACATTCAGTGGGAAGCCGGCCATGATCGAAGCTACCAACACCGCTCTATCAATCGGCACTGAATGGTCATGAGTGGTGGGATCCAGACGGTTGCAAACAAAGGTCAACCACCCTTTTGCTTCGAAGCTGAGGGTATTTTTGTAAATCTTCTCTTGTGCCTTATGCCACACCAGAACAGTTCCGGGAGCCGCTAGCACTTCTGCTAACCAAGGTCAGGCCTCTTCCTTCTGGGCCAACTTCTCCAGATATTGGGATTCATCTTCGTCCGCGAACCCCAAGAATTCATTGAGTGACTTGCCATCGAACAACACAATTTGATCCCTCACTTTTGTGACGGTGGAATCCCGAACTAGATGGTGGATGTTGAACATAGAACTCTTTAACCATATGCTCATTTGCATTCTCCACCCGCTCTTTAAAGGAGCTCCAGCCCTCTCTCGTGTGGAACTGTGCTTGCACATGAGGGTTGTGCGGAAGCAAGTCCACATCTATGAATCTCCTCTCCGGGATCAATCTCCTCTTTGGCCACCACTCTCTGAACTTGTGCCATGCTTGCTGACTGACAAATCGATCAGCTCACACATTTGGATCTCTTGTCCGCTCTATTCCACCCACCTGTGGCTCTCCTCCCTCTGCCTGTCCTTTACTCTTCCCTGATAGTGAAGCTGTGGGAGAGGTGGAGTACTCATCATCACTATTCTTCTCAGCTCGAGACATATCAGACGAGTCTAAGACTACATTTACTGGGTAGGAAGTGGCAGCTGTGGGTTGGTCTTTTTCTGGAGATGAGGAAGCCATGTTTGGTACTAAGATGGACATGTGGGAGGCGGTAGACTCTGAGGTGATACTTCTGGAAGGAACGTAATCACTCCCCGTGGAATGGGAGGCCGCTCTGTCAGCTTCCCGAATTATCTTTCGGGTTATCTTAATGTTTTCCCGAACCTCCAGGGTGAGTTTTACGATCCTTTTGCCTTTTCCCCCTCGGGAGGGACCACCCCTCCCGGGTTGTTTACCCCCACGTTGTGCTAGGCGTTTCTTCGTCATTGCCAGAAAAAATACAGTCTAAATTGGTTAGTCGAAGCACGTGAGCAGTATACAATGACAGAAGAGTATATAGAGAATAGGCACAGTGAACAACAGAGGTCACGCGGACCGCAATCTTTTGCCACGCGGTCTGCACAGGTTAAACAACAACATGTAATATCCTCTGAAGTTGACCCACGCGGACCGCACTGATTTGCATCGTGGCCGTGTGAGGTCAACGCGGACCGCACACTTTTGCCACGCCGTCTGCACAAGCTGATAAACTGATGAACAAACTCTCTGAAGTTGACCTACACGGACTGCACTGATTTGCATCGCGGCCGCGTGAGGTCAACGGGACCGCGCAGAAATGGACGCGGTCCGCATAGAAGAAACAACCAATTTCCCAATACCTGAACCTTGGGCACGCGGTCCGCATTGATTTGGACCGCGGCCGCGTAGGTTTGGCTTCTTCACTAAGGTCAAGCATGCGGACCACACAACAAAAGTGTGCGGCCGCATAGGGCAAACTCAAAATTGACAGGGTGCAATTTCTCACTTAAGTCAATTATGTTCAACACCATGTGTCCTAGGTGTCCCTACTCAGTTATTTTACAAGAAACCTTAGCCCTAATTCTATAATTAGCATGCTTGATCCTAATTTTATCAATTGAAAGAGAAGAAAAATAAAGAAATTAAGAAGTTATACTAACATTGATTAATTTATATACAAATAAAGTAATGACGAAGATGAATTAGAGATGAAATGTTACCAAGAGTAATTGAATTTGCAATTTGAGCACAAGTACACATGGATGAACGGTTAAAAGACCCCAGAAAGAAATTTGGCCAAAAGGTTTAATGAAGGCTAGGGGTCCCTATCTATAGAAAAAGATGTGGGACCCTTCACTTACCCACCTGCGCGGCCGCACACTTTTGGCACGCGGACCGCGTAGGATTTAACATGTATTCATTTTGCCCAGCAAGTCACGCGGACCGCACTGATTTGTGTTGCGGCCGCGTGACAATCTTCAGAAACCTTCTTGACTGACGAGTTTCCATGCGGACCGCACTGATATGGTGTGCGGCCACGTGGCCAATCTTCAGAGAACTGCTCAAGTGACTAATTTTCATGCGGACCGCACTGATTTGGTGTGTGGCCGCGTGGCCAATCATCAGAGACCTGTTGATTTTTTCATCTTCCCTTATCCACCCCATGCGGACCGCACACTTTTGGCACGCGGACCGCGTGGGTATCCTTAGGCTCAGATCATTGGCTTAAACAATCCACGCGGACCGCACTGATTTGTTGTGCGGCCGCGTGGCCAAACTTCAGAGAACTGGTCACTTTTGTATTTTCCCCGCATTATTTCAACATACTCTCTGCAACACTTCACACATTGTTAGCTCAAAAATCCTATCCTACTGATGAAGAAAACAAAGAAAAAGAAAAAGACATGGGTTGCCTCCCAAGAAGTGCCTGATTTAATGTCGTGACATGACGCAAGTTACCATTTTATCACTTCAAGTGCAAGAGTGCCACAACCTGGCTATCATCCGGCTTCCCCAAATAGTGCTTCACCCGATATCCATTAACTCGAAATATTTCACCATTATTGTTCTTTAAGTCTAGAGCTCCAAACAGGGTCACACCTACTACCTCAAAAGGACCACTCCTCTTTGACTTGAGCTTTGTCGGAAACAACCTTAACCGGGAATTGAAGAGAAGAACCATGTCACCAACCTTGAACTCCTTGCTTCGAGCATACTTATCATGAAGGTATTTCATCTTGTCCTTGTATAAGGACGAGCTAGAGTATGCATGAAATCTAAACTCGTCAAGCTCATTCAAATGATCAACCCGGAGATTAGCTGCCACATCCCATTCTATGTTCAGCTTTTTCAAGGCCCACATCGCTTTATGTTCAAGCTCTACCGGAAGATGACAAGCCTTTCCAAACACCAACCGGTAAGGAGACATACCCATTGGCGTTTTGTAGGTCGTCCTATAAGCCCACAAAGTATCATCTAGTTTCTTCGACCAATCGGTCCTATTTGCATTGACCGTCTTTGAGAAGATGCTCTTGATTTCCTGGTTTGAAACTTCAACTTGACCGCTTGCTTGGGGATGGTATGGGGTAGTGACTTTGTGATTAACTCCATACTTTGTCAACAATGAATCGAAAGCCTTGCTACAAAAATGAGAGCCCCCATCACTAATAATGGCACGGGGGGTCCCAAATCTTGTAAAGATGTATTTCTTCAAAAAGTTCACAACACTCCAGGCTTCGTTGTTAGTAAGAGCCAAGGCTTCTACCCACTTCGAAACATAGTCCACTGCTACCAAAATATATATATTTCCAAAAGAACTCACGAAAGGTCCCATGAAGTCAATGCCCCACACAAAAAAAATGTCAACTTCTAGAATGGGGTTTAGAGGCATCTCATCTCTCTTCGAAATTCCACCAGCTCTTTGACATGCATCACAGCTCTTCACTAAATCACTAGAATCCTTGAATATTGTCGGCCAATAGAATTCACAGCTCAAGACTTTGGAGGCCGTCCTCACTCCCCCATGATGTCCACCATAGGAAGAGGAGTGGCAAGCCTCCAAGATGCTCATTTGTTTGCTCTCCGGGACACACCTTCTAATCACTCCATCCGTGCAAATTTTGAAAAGGTATGGATCATACCAATAAAAGTTCAAACTATCCCGCTTTAGCTTTTTTCTTTGGTTGGAAGAGAGGTCACATGGAACCACGCTGGACACAAGGTAGTTGGCTACATCGGCGAACCATGGCATATCATTCATTAACACTGCAAAGAGTTGCTCATCCGAAAAATAATCATTGATTTCAAGGCCGTTGGATGGCCTCCCCTCCTCCTCTAGACGAGACAAGTGGTCCGCCACTTGATTTTCACTACCTTTTCGGTCAACAATCTCTAGATCAAATTATTGAAGGAGGAGTACCCATCTCATCAATCTTGCTTTGGAATCCTTCTTGGTCATCAAGTACCGAAGAGCGGCATGATCGGTGTGGATAATCACCTTAGCCCCCATAAGATAAGGACGAAATTTCTCCATGGCAAATACAATGGATAGCAACTCCTTCTCTGTGACGGTATAATTCTGCTGAGCCTCATTCGTCATTTTACTTGAGTAGTACACTGGGTGGAACATCTTGATGAGTCTTTGGCCAAGTACCGCACCTACCGCCACATCACTTGCATCGCACATTAGTTCAAAGGGCAATTTCGAGTTGGGTGCGGAATGATAGGGGTAGTATCAATTTATGCTTCAACAACTCAAAAGACTCCATGCATCTCTCATCAAAAACAAACTTTTCATCTTTCTCCAAAAGTTTACACAAAGGGTTCACAATCTTGGAAAAATCTTTTATGAATCGCAGATAGAACCCGGCGTGCCCTAGGAAACTCCTCAACCCTTTGATAGAGTTAGGGGGAGGGAGCCTTGAAATGACTTCAATCTTTGCCTTGTTGACCTCAATACCATCTTTCGAAACTTTGTGCTCCAAGACAATTCCTTCTCTCACCATAAAGTGGCACTTTTCCCAATTAAGCACCAGATTCGTATCTTCACATCTAGCCAATACACGGTCCAAATTTGCCAAAGCAATCATCAAAGGAATCTCCAACTATGCTGAAATCATCCATAAATATCTCGAGAATGTCTTCCACCATGTCGGTGAAGATCGCCATCATGCACCTCTGAAAAGTGGCAGGGGCATTACACAATTCGAATGGTATTCGAAAGAAAGCGAATGTGCCATAGGGACATGTAAAAGTTGTCTTCTCTTGATCCTCCAGGGCAATGAGGATTTGATTGTACCCCGAATATCCATCCAAGAAGCAATAATAAGCTCTACCCGCCAATCGGTCCAACATATGATCCAAGAACGGCAATGGAAAATGATCCTTCCTTGTCACCTTGTTAAGCTTTCTATAATCCATACAAACTCTCCAACCCGTAACAGTATGAGTAGGAATTAGCTCATTCTTTGCATTGGTGACAACCATCATGCCACCCTTCTTTGGAACATATTGGACCGGAGAGGTCCAAGAACTATCCGAGATGGGGTAGACCACCCCAGCATCCAACCATTTTATAATCTCCTTCTTGACAACCTCTTGCATAGCCTCGTTCAATCATCTTTGGTGCTCAAGTGATGGTCGAGCATTCTCTTCCAATATTATTTTGTGCATGCAAAATGCGGGGCTTATTCCCCGAATGTCCGCCAAAGTCCATCCAATTGCTCGCTTTCGCTTTTGTAAGACCGCCAAAGTGGCGTCAACCTGCATGTTAGTCAAGCAAGAAGAAAGAATGACTGGCAAAGTGAAACTGGGACCCAAATACTCATATCTGAGGTGAGGAGGAAGTGGTTTCAACTCCAACACCGGCGGCTCCACAATAGATGGCTTTGTGGGAGGAGTCTTCCGGTTCTCAAGATCCAATGATATCTTCCTTGGCTCATAAGAGTACGAGCCCATACCATGCAAGGCATTTACACATTCCACACGTTTGGCATCTTCATTGGTCTCCATGTTTAAAAGTACCGCCTCAAGTGGATCCTCAACATTGATTATGGCGCTTGTGTCATCCACTATCACCGCCGTGACAATGTCCACAAACGAGCACACTTCATGCTATTTGGTTGGCGCATGGATTTGCACACATGAAAAACCACATTCTCATCACCGAACCTAAATGTCAATTCTCCCACTTCAACGTCCATAAGAGGTTTCCCGGTATCCAAGAATTGCCTACCAAGAATGATAGGCACTTCAAAATCAACTTCACAATCAAGAATGACAAAATCGGCCGGTAGAATAAACTTGTCAACTCTCACTAGCACATCGCCAATAATTCCCAAAGGACTCTTCATAGAACAATTCGCCATTTGCAACTTCATTGACGTTGGACGTGGTTGTCCAATACCCAAGGTTTTAAACACGGAGTATGGCATGAGATTGATACTAGCACCCAAATCACAAAGTGCTTTGGCAAAATTAGCACTTCTAATTGTACAAGGGATGGTGAAGGCTCCGGGGTCTTCTAGCTTAGGAACCATGGAATGAACTATGGCACTAACTTGGTGAGTCATCGTTATCATTTCACAATCCATCGACCTTTTCTTCGTCACCAAATCCTTCATAAATTTCGCATACCCGGGCATTTGTTCAAGTGCCTCCACCAAGGGCACATTAATGGTCAAGCTCTTCATCATCTCTATGAACTTCTTAAATTGATTATCTCCTTTTTGCTTTGCCAATCTTTGAGGATATGGTGGAGGAGGCCTTGGCAAGGGTGCCTTGGCATTTGGAATAGATGGCTCGGGAATATCAATGATGTGTTCCCTAGATGGGTTCACGGTATCTTGGGACTCAATCGCGGCCTAATCCTCAATTTCAATCCTCACATCACTTGTTGCAATAGGCTCAACCACATGGTCATCATTCATTTGCATGTCATCATCATTCAAATAAGCTTCCGCATCCACAACTCGATTCTCATTTGAGGCATTTAAATCACTGCCTCTTCCACTCCTAGTTGTCATGGCCATCACATGATTGTTCCCTCCCTTTGGGTTCACCACCGTGTCACTTGGTAGTGCACCTTTAGGTCCGGAATTCAAAGATTGAGAAAGTTGGCCGATTTGCACTTCCAAATTCCGGATTGAAGTATTATGAGAAGCTAGTTGGGCATCCGAACCTTGATTCTTTTTCATCAATTTCTCGAACATGATTTCAATGCGACCCATATCATTACCCGAAGAACTTGATCCTTGTGAATGGAAATGGGGTGGATTGTTGGGTTGTTGGTACATAGGAGCTCTTTGAAAACCTAGCCCCTGATTGTTTTGATTGCCACCATTGTTCCAACCACCTTGATTGTTATTGTTCCCCCAATTGTTATTGTTGCCACTCCAATTGCCACCACTATTTCCTTCATTGACCAATTATTGCATTGATTGTTCCACTCTCCACCATCATTCCTATTATTGTTATTATTCCAATTACCTCTTCCTTGTTGGTTCCCCCAATTGCCTTGGGAACGCCATTGTTCATTGTTTTAATTCCCTCTATTGCCTTGGAAATTGTTCACATATTGACAATCTTCATCTTGATCATCAAAGCCATCATTAGAAAATCCTCCATCATTTTTGTTCTCATTTTTGTCATATTGGCTTTGTTGCGCTTGTTGCCCTCTATTCCTTCTTTTTAACATTGACACATTCTCCATAGAATTCACTTAGCATGGATTTTGCACTTGTTGAAGTTCATCTTTCGCCAATTGATTCATGGTTGTAGTGAGCTCGGAAATGGCTTGTCCACGGTCATGCAACTCTTTATGTAGATGAATAACATTCGGATCTCCTTGAGGTACATTCGCCCGACTTTGCCATGCCGATGAAGTGTTGGCCATTTGGTCCATTACATCACATGCTTCCTCCAAAGATAACTTCATGAAATTTCCTCCCACTAATTGGTTCACAATGCATTGGTTCACCGTGTTGATCCCCCTATAGAAAGTTTGTTGAACCATAGCATCGACCATGCCATTGTTAGGGCACTCTTTCACCATAGTCCGATACCTCTCCCAAATTTCATGCAACGGCTTCGTTGGCTCTTGCTTGAAGGCTAGAATCTCATCTCTCAATACTGCCATATGAGTCAGGGAAAAGAACTTGGCAATGAACTTATTCGCCAATTCGTCCAATGTAGTGATAGAGTGATTCGACAACCTCTCCAACCAATCTAGCGCCTTACCCCTCAATGAGAAAGGGAAAAGCCGCAATCGCAAAACATCTTCGGACACATTGGTTTGTTTGCTTCCCCAACAATTATCTACGAACCCCTTCAAGTTCTTGTAGGCATTTTGATTGGAGGCGCCCGTAAAATACCCTCTTTGCTCCAATAGAGTCGGCATCACATTTGTAATTTGAAAGTTCCCCGCCCGGATTCGGGGAGGAACAATCACTAGCATATCCTGGATTTGTCATTGCTCTTGGTGCAACCCTTGGCGGTGGCGGAGGAGGGTCTGGAATTTGGTCATGTTGATTAGAATTAGCATTTCGAGCCCTTCGTGGTACATTTTGTACCGGAAAGTCATCTTGCTCAAGATCTTCTACCTCCTCCCCCGCCATGGCATCGCCAAGGGGAAGATTAGCATTTGCCGCCATTTGTACCTATTAAATTTAATCAAGAAAATTAGTAAAAGAAGAAAAGAAGAAGCAAAACACAACACTAGCAATGCAATTAATCAACACCGTTTAACTCCCCGGCAACGGCGCCAAAAAGTGATCGTGGCAAACTCAACCCGAAGGTATGAGCGGGCACAACTACTCTTACCCGAATAGTGGTTCGGGGTTAATTCCTCAGGGAGTTTGATATTGGAGTGAATAATTATGTTGCACTAGTATTGGATTTTGGCTTCTAGTTTGA
Organism: Nicotiana noctiflora; assembly: GCA_032618575.1. Classification (NCBI taxonomy): domain Eukaryota; kingdom Viridiplantae; phylum Streptophyta; class Magnoliopsida; order Solanales; family Solanaceae; genus Nicotiana; species Nicotiana noctiflora. Next base: position 18,187 of record JASVEL010009445.1, on the reverse strand, counting down.
CTTCGAGCATTTTTGGTGTTTTCAATTTATAAACTATTGTATCAACTACTATTGTGTAATCTAGATTATGCTAAGGCTATTTCTAATTGTAATTTGCTAATTGGAAAGGGGACTACGGAAGTAGCTTATACCTAGGTGGAATAACTAATGGGTATAGAAATTCAATGTGAAGATGATGTATGGGATTATCGGATAGCCGTTTATCTATGCATTCATTCTCACACCTCTTGGTAGAGAGAACAATTTTGCCCAATTGACTCTCTCGAGACCAATTGGGTAGGCTAATTTGCCCAAGCAACTTTAGGCTCAAGTTGGGTGATTACTCTCTCGAGGTTTATACGCGTTACTTGGGACTACCATTCTCATGGGTCTATCCCAAGTCCTTGTTGGGATTGATCGAGAGGTTTTAGACTCTCTTTCTCAAGTAGAGACCAAACCCACAAAAATAGATTTCATGTTTGCAACCACAAAATCCCAATTAAATACATTCAATCAACCCAAAACCAATCACCCACAATCATCCTTGCATTTAGTAATCTAACCTATCAATTACCCACACTAGGGTTGGGCTACAACCCTAGCTATGGGTTTAGCTAGCCATAGAAATTGAATAAGATGAAGAAATTGAAGATAAAATTGACATGGTAATTAATTTTAATTGAAATCTAATGTTAATCTAATACAAAATTGCCCAAAATAGGCGTATCTAAGAGTCTCACGAGCTCAGCCATCACTGTACAAAATCTAACATAACCTAAAAAAGAAAAAGAAGCTATTTATACTACCCTGAAATTTCCGGACAAAAATGCCCCTGCGGGACTCACGCGGACCACACACTATTTTCGTGCGGCCGCGTATGGTAATTGGGCTACTGAAGGTCTGCTGCTTGAACAAGTCACGCGGACCGCTTACATTTGTCATGCGGCCGCGCATGTATAGTAACGCGGACCGCGTAAATTTGTCATGTGGCCACACTGAATAAATCTATTGAATGCAAAGTCTCTGATCATTTACCCACGCGGGCCGCACAGATTTGTCACACGGACGTGTGGGTTAGTTCCTTAAATATTTTTCTACTCTGGTCTTCATCTTCACGGACCGCATAATATTGGACACGGTCCGCGTGGGTTTTGTCGGCAAATTGCCTTCTCTGATCATTCCTGCGCGGCTGCACACCAAATCAGTGCGGTCCATGCAGATGGAGCTGGGACTTGATTTATCTCTGAGCCATCCTGTGCGGCCGCACACCAAATCAGTGTGGTTCGCACATGCTTCCTTGAAGTGCTTCTTCTCTTCTTTGATGCTTTGCCGATTTCACTCCTTTTTGAGCCACTTTGACGATATTCATCCTTTTTTCGCTCAAACCTGCAAAATAGCGCACTTGTAAGCAATTCAAAGCCATTTAAACACGTTTTATGCACAAAGCTAAGGCAAGAAGGGGTTTAAAAGAATGCAAAATTCCTAGTTATCACACCACCACCACTATCCAAACAGATTCCACCTCAACCACCATAAGTCACCCCAGTATATGTGGCACCACCATCTGTTACTCTGCATAAATCATCGAGTGAACCAGTATTCCATGTGCAAGACGCGCATTATTATCCACCAGAGCCAACATTGAGGAAGCATGACTCCTATACCCGACTTATGGAGATGAGGGAAGAAAAGCCCGTCAGGAACTTGGTGCAAGAAGAAATGGCACAGAAGATGAGAAGTTTAGAACAATCTTTCCGTAACATACAAGGGTTAGGAAGCCAAGTGAGCGTCGCATATAAAGATTTGTGTTTGTTTCCAGAAGTGCAGCTCCCAGTTGGATTCAAGCTACCTAAGTTCAACATGTACGATGGACACGGGGATCCGGTAGCCCATCTCAGGGGTTATTGTAGCAAGATGCGTGGTGAAGGGGGAAAAGATGAACTATTAATGGCGTATTTTAGCCAGGGTCTGAGCAGTTCTGCGCTGCAGTGGTATACACGTCAGGATCACACCAGGTGGTTCATTTGGGATGATTTATCTCAGTCATTTGCTAACCATTTACAGTACAATTTGGAGATAATTCCAGACAGACTGTCGCTAACAAAGATGGAAAAGAAGCCCGGGGAAAGTTTCTGGGAGTACGACTTTAGATGGAGGGAACAAGCCTCACGAGTGGATCCTCCTATGAAGGAAACAGAAATGGTGGATTGTTTTCAACAGGCCTTAGAGTTTACTTACTATGGTCATCTGGTATCAGCTATTAGTAAAACTTTTAATGAAGTGGTGAAAATGGGGAGTTTCGTAGAGGAAGGATTGAAATCCAATAAAATCATGAGCTTTTTGGCTATCAAGGCCACGAACCACGCGATACAAACCAGAAATGGGGGATCTATCGGTAAAAAGAAGAAGGAGGAGGTGTCAGTTGTTGAAAGTAGACCGTGGTCTCGGGGCCAAAATACATACCATCACCCACCTCGCCCATACCAATCATACCCACCAGAACCTTACAACCCACCTCCACCATATTATCCACCCACTACTCCACATTATTCCGTCCCAAATGCTCAACATTACCCACCGCCTCCACATGTATGGCGAGCCCAAACTCCACAAAATGTCTATCACACATAAAACACCTACCCATCTTCCAAAACATATAAAAACCTAAATAGACCCAGCATTCGTCCAGATCTGGAAATGAGAAACAGAGCCCAAGCAAAGAAAACATTCACTCCACTAGGGGAGTCTTATACCAGTCTTTATCATCGCCTGAAGGAGTTGGGGATGTTAAGCCCAATTGAGCCAAAACATGCAAACCCACCACCCAAAAACATTGACCAGTCAGTCAGATGTGAATATTGCTCCAGGGTGCCGAGTTACGTAAAAGTGTTGGCACTTGAAATCTACTATACAAGAGCTCGTTGACACTAGGAGGATCGAGCTGCAGGCTCCAAAACTCCTAATATTACTCAGAATCCATTACCAGTTCATCATGAGACGCACATGATAGAGTTAGAACAAGGAGAAAGCAGCAAGAAACCGTCCCAATCGGTGATGATAATAAAATCCAATAGCAAAGTGGAAAAAGAGGTTGAGAAAGAGAAAGCGACAGCCGAGTTACCAGTGAAAAAGCCGACAGTGGTTGAAACTATGAAAATTGTGGTGCCAGGAGCAAAACCGTTGTTGACAGTAAAAGGAGATACGTGGAACCTGTAGTCATTAAACTGGTAGTGCAAATGCCAGTGGTAGATACTAAAGCCATACCATGGACATACAATAAAGTCACAGTGATGTACAGGGGAAAGAAAGTTACAGGAGAGGTTAATGAAACACATGGCCTAACTCATTCCGGGCGATGCTTTGCCCCGGAAGAGTTAAGGAAAACAAAAGTGGTGAAAGGGAATCATGTGAAGAAAGCGGTTTCTGAAGAAGAGGCAGAAGAGTTTTTGAAGAAGATAAAAGCTCAAGACTATTCGATAGAAGAATAGCTGAGAAAAATGCCTGCACAAATTTCATTGCTTTCATTTTTAATCCACTCAGAAGAGCACAGGAAGGCGTTGTTGAAGATTCTGAACGAGGCACATGTCCCCAAGAAAATCTCAGTTTTCCATCTTGAAAAGATCACGAACAAAATTTTTGAGATGAACAAAGTAACATTCTCAGATAATGAATTGCCAATTGAAGGGACGGAACACAACAAAGCATTTTATCTCACTATCAAAAGTGAAGAATATATGGTTACTCGGGTCCTAGTAGATAACGGGTCAAGTGCAAACATTTGTCCACTCTCAACTCTGGGAAAATTGAAGATTAATCCTGATTGAATCCGTCGAAACAGTGTAAGTGTATGGGGGTTTGACGGAGGAAGTAAAAATACTTTAGGAGACATTGTGCTAGAAGTCACCATTCGACCGGTGGACTTTACCATGGAGTTCCAGGTGTTAGATGTCACTGTTTCTTATAATCTATTATTGGGATGTCCGTGGATCCATACGGCCAAAGTTGTACCATCTTCCCTACACCAGAAGGTAAAATTTGAATGGGAACAGGAGGAAATTACAGTACATGGAGATGATGATGCTTGTTACACCATAATGCCTTTTGAAGAAACCGAAGGGGACAAGGGCCCATGGGTGTATCAGGTGACAGATGCTGTGGTAGTTAACAAGATATCCGAAGGGGGGAGCATGCCAATTCCTGCAGTGGCACCTACAGTAGTAATGGTGGCTAAAGAAATGATCAGAAATGGGTTCACATCGGGAAAAGGTTTGTGGATAGCTTTACAAGGGATAACACAACATGTCCACCTGCCGGGAAATAATGATACCTTTGGCCTGGGCTTTAAACCTACTTATACCGACATCCAAAGAGCCAAAATAATGAAGAAGAAAAGTTGGACCCTCCCAAAACCCATTCCAAAATTATACAACACCTTCACTAGGCCTGGTACACGAAGACATTTGACAACTGCTGTGCTCAGATATGCTGAAATAAGGCCGAATGCGGAGCTTCTCGCATGTTTTGAAATGCTGTTCGAGGATGTAAACATGTTGGAGATGGGTGAGGGTACAAGTAAGATGGATGTCCAGTTCGTGGGACCCAGCGCTACACTTAATAATTGGGAAGCTACTCCTCTTCCGATCAGGAGGGAGTTGTGGTAGTTAGCTTTCAAAAAATATTTCATCTTTCCCAAAGCTGTTTTATTTTGTACTCCCCACACCCCACTGAAATCAAATGTATCCAACCTCTGTTATCTTTTTGAAAAAATATCAACGAAATGCAATTTCTTCTTCTTTATTCACTTTTGCCTTATTTTTATTTTTCTTCTTTTTTTACAGTTCAATATTCGCTGATTATGATGATATCATGCATGAAGGATTCCCGGCCCAGTCTTGACAATCGAATAGTTATACAAGAGATTGAAAATGAAAGTAAAATAGAATATGAAGATGAGGAAACACTTGAGAAAATCACTAAATATTTGAATCAATATTAGGAAAAACCTAAACCGAACTTAAATGAGACAGAATCTATTAATCTGGGAGTGAGGATAACATCCGAGAAACAAAGATTAGTGTACACCTAGAGGCTTCCTTCAGAGAAGATCTAATAAAGTTATTACATGAATACAAGGACATATTTCCCTGGTCCTATGATGACATGCCCGGACTCAGCACTGATCCAGAATGCCGGCCGGTAAAACAAAAGTTGAGAAAGTTTACAACGGACATCAGCGTGAAAATAAAAGAAGCGGTTAATAAGCAGTTTAAGGTGAAGGTTATACGAGTTACTAAATACCCCACCTGGTTAGCAAATGTTGTGCCAGTTCCCAAGAAAGACGGAAAAAACAGGGTGTGTGTTAACTACAGAGACCTCAACAAGGCTAGTCCAAAGGATGATTTTCCATTGCCGAATATCCATATACTGATCGACAATCGTGCCAAGCATGAAATTGGCTCTTTTATAGATTGTTATGTTGGTTATCATCAAATCCTAATGGATGAAGAAGATGTAGGGAAAACAGCTTTTATCACGCCTTGGGGAACATACTGCTATAGAGTGATACCGTTTGGGTTGAAGAATGCCGGAGCTACTTATATGAGGGTAATGACCACTATGTTTCATGGTATGATGAACCGAAAAATTAAAGTGTATGTGGATGATGTCATCATAAAGTCCAAAAAGCAATATGATCATGTGAAAGACTTGAGGAAGTTCTATCAGAGGCTCCGAAGATATAATCTTAAGCTCAATCCAGCAAAATGTTCTTTCGGGGTGCCTTCGGGGAAGCTATTGGGATTTATAGTAAGCCGGTGAGGCATTGAACTAAATCCATCAAAGATAAAAGAAATTTAGAATTTGCCTCTGCCGAAGAACAAGAAGGAAGTAATGAGCTTATTAGGTAGGCTGAACTACATTAGCAGGTTCATTGCTCAGCTGACATCAAAATGTGAGCCTATTTTCAAATTGTTGAAGAAATATGCAGCGGTGAAGTGCAACGATGAATGTCAAGAAGCTTTCGATAAGATTAAGGAATATTTGGCTAATCCTCCAATGTTAGTTCCTTTAGAGCCGGGAAGACCTTTGATCTTGTATTTGACAGTGCTAGACAACTCTTTTGGCTGTGTATTGGGGCAGCATGATGAGACTGGAAAGAAAGAACAGGCTATATATTACCTCAGTAAAAAGTTCACATCTTACGAGGTAAAATATACTCAGTTAGAAAGAACATGTTGTGTATTAACCTAGGTTGCTAAAAAACTGAAGCACAACTTGTCAACTTACACCACATATCTGATATTACGGTTAGATCCTTTGAAGTATATATTTCAGAAGCCCATGCCTATAGGAAGACTTGCTAAATGGCAGATTCTGCTCACAGAATTTGACATCATTTATGTAACACGTACGGCAATGAAGGCACAAGCAGTTGCAGATCACCTAGCAGAAAATCCAGTGGATGATGAGTATGAGCTGCTAAAGACATATTTTCCGGATGAGGAGGCAATGAATGTTGAAGAATTAGAGCAAAGTGACAAGCTAGGATGGAAAATATACTTCGACTTGGAATTGGAGCAGTACGTATTTCAGAAACGGGTCAGCACTATCATTTACCGCTCAGCTTTGATTTTTTTGTACCAACAATATGGCCGAATATGAAGCGTGTATAATGGGATTGAGGATGGCAATAGATATGGGTGTTCACGAGATTTTGGTCATGGGTGACTCAGATCTTTTGATACATCAAATTCAGGGAGAATGGGAGACAAGAGATTTGAAATCGATACCTTATCGACATTATCAACATGAACTGTCCCAGAGATTTCAATCTATAGAGTTCAAACACATCACATGAATGAACAATGAAGTAGCAAATGCTCTGGCCACATTATCCTATATGTTACATCATCCGAATAAAGCCTATATAGATCCACTTCAGATACATGTGCATGATCAAAATGCTTATTGTTTTGCTGTGGAAGGAGAGCTAGATGGAGAACCGTGATATCATGATATCAAGGAATACTTGAAGACAGGTAAATACCCAAAACAAGCCAATGGAGATCAGAAGAGGGCTATAAGATGCTTAGCAAATGGATTTTTCCTCAGTGGAGTTATTTTATATAAAAGAACACCAGAATTGGGTTTGCTGAGATGTGTGGATGCACAACAAGCTGACATGATCATGACTAAGGTACATACGGGAGCTTGCGGACGTCATATGAGCGGGTATGTCTTAGCAAAGAAGATACTGAGAGCAGGATATTATTGGCTCACCATGGAACGGGACTGTATTAGGTATGTGAAGAAGTGCCACCAATGTCAAGTACATAGAGATTTGATTCATTCCCCACCTTATGAATTGCATACGATGTTTGCACCTTGGCCATTCGTTGCCTGGGGCATGGGTGTCATCGGACCAATAGAGCCTGTAACTGCTAATGGACACAGATTTATCTTGGTCGCGATTGACTATTTTACCAAATGGGTGGAGGCAAAGACATTCCAAGCGGTGACGAAGAAGGCCGTGTGGATTTCGTGAATGAAGATATCATATGTCGATTCAGAATTCCTAAAGTATTTATCAACAGATAATGGGGCAAATCTGAACAGTCATCTCATGGCGGAAGCATGTAAAAAATTTAAAATCCTGCATCGTAACTCTACATCTTATAGACCAAAGTCAAATGAAGCAGTAGAAGCTGCAAATAAGAATATAAAGAAGATCCTCAGGAAAATGGTGGAAGAGTCTAGACAATGGCATAAGAAGTTACCTTTCGCTCTTATGGGTTATCGCACGACAGTACGTACTTCGATTGGTGCCACACCCTATTCATTGGTGTATGGAATAGAGGTTGTTATACCCACAGAAATTGAGATACCGTCCCTTCGAATCATAGCTAAAGCTATGTTCGATGACGATGAATGGGTAAAAGCCCGGTTGGAACAATTGAATCTGATTGATGAGAAGAGGTTAGCAGCAGTTTGCCATGGCAATTATGTCAACATAGAATGTCTAGAGCATATAATAAGAAGGTACGTCCTTGGAAATTTGAAGTAGGACAATTGGTATTGAGGCGTATCTTACCGCATTGGGCTGAAGCGAAAGGCAAATTTGCACCAAACTAGCAAGGACCGTTCATGGTATTACGAGTATTGTCCAATAGAGCCATATATCTGACAGATGTTGAAGGAAAATGCGTAGAGACTGCTATCAATTCAGATACAGTCAAGAGATATTATGTATGATTCCTTTTCATTTGTATAATTGTATTTGTTGTGATTTTGGAATTGAAATGATGAAGACATTTTATTCTTTATCCAAACACTTTATCCATTGACATCCCCTTTGAGCCTTATTCGATCTATTCTTTCATATCCCTCTCACGGAATTGCTTATGATACAAAAAGAAAAGTAGAAAAAGAAAAAATGGAGAATGATACAAAAAAAAAGAGCAAAAGCAAAATGTAAACAAAAGAAAAAAGACAAAGAAATCGGGAAAAAGTCAAACGAAACCATGAATTAATGGCGTAGTTTGAACTACGTCTAACTTGATCCCGAAAGGGTACGTAGGCAGCCTCACTGATGTTCAGTCACAATAAAGGAAAAATCCAACAAAATCCCCCACATATTGAAACTCGGGCAGAAGTTACGTTTTATAATTTCGAGAGTTGTAAATATTTTTAAACCCTCGTAAATTTTTGAGCTTTTATATCCTTTTTTCTTATCCCATCCAAAAGCCACATTACACTCCAAAGAAAGACCTTCTAATCAATTTCAAGAAAATAACAAATACAATGAGAATAAAGGAAGAATAGGGCATGGACGATATCAGTGGTTCAGTAAACAAAAAGACAAAAGAAAAATATATAAAAATGAGAGAGTCTTATTGGTGAAAACCTTAACCGGCACCGTAAGGCGATGTTGAGGCTGATAGAAATAAAATGAGAGAGTCTTATCAGTGAAAACCTTTACCGGCACTGTAAGGCGATAGTAAGTTTTGAGAGAAATAAACGAGAGAGTCTTGTTGGTGAAAACCTTTAATGGCACCATAAGGCGACTGTGAGGACTGTTTCGGAAAAAAGGAAAACAACAAAAAATAAGATCGGTTTGGGTTGAAGGAAAGTTGGAGTTGAAATAAATGGCAATTCGATTGAACAGACTGGGTCAGAGTTTAAATATATGGCATAGTCAAAGGAATCAACCAACATACCCAGATAAGTTCTGTCACTCTCCTTCAAATCACCCTTACCCCTTCTGAAGTTCATTTGTTTATGCATTTCATTGATTAAAAAACCAATTTGTCTATTGAAAGCTAACTACCGGCTTCCCATAATAAGAGGTTAAATGAGGCTGGATCGAAAAAGAAAAAAAAGTGAAGAAGGGAATAAAGAAGGATGGCGATCAGAGCCGAAGAAAAAAAAGAGAGAAAAACAAGGATAATGCAAAAAGCGTTTACAAAGGAAGTCAACCAAAAGGTCGTTTAGCAGAAGAAAAGCAAAAAGAGGAAAGCCATAAAAGGCAGGAGCAGCAAATACCAGTTGCCAGCAGTTCACAACTAATAAGATTTGTTTTGTAATTTAGACAGGAACAAATTGTCACTAATCACTTTAAAGTGAATGTGACCAATGTGAAAAGAAAGAAAACATAAAAAGGAAGTTCAGCAATAAAAGAGGAATCCATAGAGGAGGAATCACTCAATCAAGTAAGAAAATACCAAAAACAACAGGAAGGTAACATCTTTTTAATTTCACACCCTAGTTATCAAACTGAGGGAATATTTTTCTGCATTTGCATTTCATGCATCAGGCGCCCATCTGGATAACAAGGGCATATTTTTCTGCATTCGCATTTCATGCATCAGGCGCCCACCCGGATAACAAGGGAATATATTTCTGCATTCGCATTTCATGCATCAGGCGTCCACCTGGATAACAAGGAAATACTTTTTAAGTTTTTTTGCAATCAAGCGCACACCTGGATAACAAGGGAATAACTTTAAAGATTTTTGCAATCAGGCGCCCACCTGGATAACAAGGGAATATTTTTCAAGTTTTTTGCAATCAGACGTTCACCTAGATAACAAGGGAATATTTTTCAAGTTTATTTTCAATCAGGCGCCCACCTGTATAACAAGGGAATACTTTTCTGCAATTTAAATTTCTGTTTAGGCGCCCACCTGTATAACAAGGGAATATATTTCTGCAATTTTAATTTCTGTTCAGGCGCCCGCCTGTATAACAAGGGAATATATTTCTGCAATTTTTAATTTCTGTTAATTTTGGTTTGTGTTAGCTAACATGAGTAACACCGTAACATGAAAAGCCCACACTGGGGTAGAGGAAAAGTTTTGTTGTTGTGTTTTCTTTTAAGCAGGTATCAATTTGAAGGCAAGGAATACCATTGAAAATCACAAAAAAAAAAAAGAAAGCAAGAAAAGAAAATAAAAAAAAAGGAGGATTATAGCACGACAAATCAAGGAAAAAAAGACAAAGAAGAATAAGAAGAACAAGAAGTAGATAGGAACAATTGTAATTCGTAGCATTATAGCTTGTAATAGCTTATTCATTTTACACTTTTCACCCATGGTGTAATAAGGAGTAGGTCAGTAGTCATAGCAGTAGCAATGCAACAACAAAGTCTTGGTAGTTTTAAACTACAAGACCTTCCCGAACTACACGGACCTGATTCCTGTTTAGCCCAGGATATGTAGCCAACCTCTGAGGCAGGGTGCGGTCAAAAGGTTTTCAAAATGCTTCTCACGGAATATGCCTGTGGGCAAATATCTCTCATTATTGCTCACTTGTCTTTGCACTAAAACTCTTCGTGTTCCCGAGCAAAGAGGGGCAGCTGTGAGCACATGATTTTTGCCCTAAGCAATAAAATTCCAAAATTAAAATAAAAAATATATTTTTATTTGCAATTATGTGTTTTGATTGAAATAAGATGCATTTGTGTGTGTGAACAATTAAAAATGAAAATTAGAAAATTAAAAAAAAAATAGGTTAAGTATAAATAAAGGAACTAAAAGAAAATTAACAAAAAATACAATAATACCGGAAATTAGAGAACAATAGCAGAAAAATGTCAAAAACTATCAGAAAAATTAGAGAAAATAGGAAATAAAAAGAATTTGAACAATTGAAAAAGAATACAAGAAGAAAATAAAATATAAAAGAAGAAAATACCATAAAATAATTAAAATACAAGGCAAATACACAAAAATATGGAATTGGGCCAATTATATAAACCCAATACATATTGACCCAAATCAAATAAGAAGCCCGGACCAATCTTTGAGTAATAACAATCTCAGTCGTTCATCTCTTTAAATCCAACGGTTGCGGTTTTATCCGGAATTAATCAATTTCGTGTTATTTGACTGCTATTAAGCCTAATGTACTTAGGGGATATTGGTTATAGCTGTAATAGATAAGTAATTAGAAAATTGGCTAATTTTGAAAGTATGTCAAGTAGTTTAATAGGCTAAAATTGAAAATAACATAAAAATGATTACAATTGAAATAAGTAATAGAGTGGTCAGTATTGAAACTGGCCAACTCTGTGATTCCTTCGGCTTAAATAAAGTGGTCAGTTCTGAAAATCATTAACTCTTTAATAATAAGCTAAAATCTAAAACTAGCTAAGTTCTACAAGTCTTAATCTAATTCTAAGTGGCTAGTGATTAATAATTGACTAATTTTGCAAAGCCAAGTCCAAATACTGGACTGGCTAAACTTTAAAAGATTTAGACTTAGGTAAATAAGCAGGCTAGTCCTGCAAATCAACTATAATACAGAAAATGAAAAGAAAATAGGCTAAAATTGAAATGCAATTGATACCTAATCTGGCCAAGTCTTAAAGACTGAGATAAATACTGGCCAGAAGTTAAATAAAAGCTAAAACACCACACCTAGATCTGAATAAGGTCGGTAAATCAACAGTTGCCATTAAGGGTATAATAGGAATAGAAAATGGCATAATTGTGGATTTAATAGAGCCTATAAGGACATTTAAGACATTTAGGCCTAGTATTTCTGCAATATTGCACAAAACTAAGGGTATAATAGACCCAAATAAAAGGCAACTCAGTAAACCTTAGCAAGTGGGGGTATACTAGTAATATACCCCAAATAGAATCAAATAGAACCTTCCAGCACATGCTGGAAGGTAAATTCAAATCTGAAATGGGTATTGAAGTGTAACAATTGAAAGAATTCAGGGGAGGAAATCAGAAATAACTTTTCAAATTCCCCCCCCCCCCCAACCCAAAATTTTCACCAATCCCACCTATAAATAGACATCATTAGAGCATTATTAAGGGCTGGATTTTTGAACGAAAATTCAGAGATATACTCATATAGATACATAGAGCAATTCTGCTTGGGTTAGTCGAAGCTTATTTCCGGAAGTTGTAGGAAATCTATTGATGTTTTACTGGTTTTCTACTGGTCTTCTGCTGGATATTGCTTTGCAATTTCTGGGATTCAAAATTGTTCACTGAATTCCTTCGTGATTGCTGTGATTCATTCTCTTCCATTGCTATTGCATTGTTAGCTGTGATCTACCTGCTATTTCCTGCCTTCATCTCCCTAGACTCAATAGTTTTCTATTGCTGAATCAGGCACACGGCTTGAACCATGTAATTGCAATTGGAATTGATATTGAAGAAATGAACTATCAATTTGCTACAAATTTTGTTACTGATTTCTTGATTTAGCTGTTGTAGTTCAATTAGCTTAGTTGAAATTGTAATTTGATAGGAAGTGTTGTATAACTAACACAATATGGGATACGGATAAACCAAAAACAATGTAATAGTGTAGTAAGTAGATTAGTATAGTAGTGGTAATCAAAATCACCTAGATAATCAAAATAGGTTAATCATTAATCTAACATAAAATACCTAATAGAAGTAGATAGTTAATAATTTTAACATGCAGTAGTTAGTTTAAATTAGTATTAATTAGATCAATCTGAATAGTGATAGTAATAAACGAAACACTGCTGTCAAGTGAAAATATGAAATGATGTCACATATCGATAGTTAATACAGTTTATTGCTTAATACGTTCAATAGTTCTCCGAAAACTGCAAATAATTGAGTTTAGCATGTTATTAAATAATAAGTTCTGATAACTTTATATATTAAGTAATTAGAATCAGTAGTTCAAAATAGCTATCAAACATAAGAACAAAAACAATCTATTAATTAGATTTCATTTACACTTGACGCTTAAAGTATGAGTTTATTATTGCAATTCTGTATTTCACTTATTCTTATTGAATAAAATAGCTTAAGTTTTGGATTATTCTGAATATTGATCTTCCGTGTTAATAATGAGTACCGATTTCTATTAATCTTCTATGATTATATCTGATCTGGGCCTAATAAGCTGCGAAGGCCCAGAACTATGTGTAACGACCCGGCCTATCGTTACAGGAATTTATCACCCCTTAATGTTACAATTACATGTTTTATGCTTTTATATCAGTGTTCGAGCCTATCGGGAGAGTTAGGAGTGAATTGAATTGAAAATGAAGCAAATAGCATGTTTGAAGGAAGTTTGAATATGGAAAGTCAACCTAGAGTTGACTATCGAGTTAGAGTGCTCGGAATCGGATTCTGATGATTAGACTAGTTTCGGGGGATCATTTATGACTTAGGAGAGCAATCGGAATTTAATTTGGAGGTCCGGGGTAGAAATAGGCTTGAATTGGCTAATGTTGAATTTTGGCGAAAACCGAACGGTAGGTGAGATTTTGATCCGGGAGTCGGAATGGAATTCCGACAGTTGCAGTAGCTCCGTTAGGTGATTTTGGATGTGTCTGCAAAATTTCAGGTCATTCGGACGTCGTTTGGTCGGGTTTTTGATGGAATGTGTAATTTGGAAGTTTTGAAGAAAATTAGGCTCGAATCCGTGTGTAATTGGTGATTTTGATATTTAGAATGGTGTTTTTATGATTGGAACGAGTTCGTATCGTGTTTTGGGGTATGTTGGTGGTTTTCGTTGGGGTCCCGGGGGCCTCGGGGTGAATCCGGACCATCATCCGGACATTTTGAACTTGGCAAAATCTGCTGTAAATTGCAGATCACTGTGCAGAAGGCTAAGCCTTCGCGTTCGCGAGGGCAAGGCCCGCGTTCGCGTAGGTTTGGGCACTTTGGTCATCGCGTTCACGGGGAGGGCGGCCGCGATCGCGTAGAAGGAATATGGGAAGCATCGCGTTCGCGATGGGTTAGTCGCGATCGCGTAAGAGGAAATAGTGAAACATCGCGTTCGCGTGGATGGAGGTCGCGTTCGCGTAGAAGGACCTCCGGATGGCTGAAGAAATGTGCATCGCGAACGCGTGGGGGCATGTCGCGTTCGCGAAGGGAAAATGGATCAGTGCATCGCGGACGCGTGATAGGTAACACGAACGCGAAGAGTAAAATGATGATGGGCATCGCGAACGCGTGGGAGCTCACGCGAACGCGAAGAGCAAATTTGTGTGGCAGTGAAATTAAAACCAGAAACATTTCACTTACGGGTTCATATACCCAAAACACCATTCTTGAGCCCTAGAGAGAATAAATCATGGGAAAATGCTGGGAAATCATCGGGTATTCATCGGAGGTAAGTTTCTGGACTCAAAAACATCATTTTATGGTAGAATTAACATCAATCTTCATGAATTTGGGTAGAAATTATGAAGGATTGTGGCCTAGATATTGAAAACGAAAATTTGGGTTTTGAAAGGCCAATCGAACTCCGATTTTAGTAAATTTTATATGTACGGACTCGTGGCGAGACAAGGATTCTGGAAATATGAGTTTTGAGATTTTTCGAGATGTGGGCCCAGGGGCTCGGGTTTTGCCAATTTCGTGATTTTTGATATTTTTCGAGTTCTCTCGATTGGGTTATGTTCCATTAGCCTATTTTGATATATTTGTGCTGATTTGTGCTAGTTTTGACGTGCGTGGATGCCGGTTCGAGGAGCTAAGGCATCGCGGGCATGAGCTTTCGTCGGTTTGAGGTGGATAATACTTGTAAATGATGTCCTGAGGGTTAGTAAACCCCGGACTTGCATATCTTAGTGCTGTGTTGAGGTGACTTGCACGCCGGATAACGGGCGTGGGGTAGAGCACCATTGGGGATTATGACTTGGTCCGTCTCACGTAATGAATAATAACACCTAATTTCTTGGAATTGGACTAATTATCATGTTTGGGCTTCGTGCCAATTATTTGAGTCCTTCAGGGATTGGTATCACTGTTTTGATAACACTGTGCATATTTTATTCTAAATTTAAGTTTTAAAATGGTATTTTTGCTATTGAGCATTTTTATAAGGTTATGAAAAACTTGAACAAGGTCTTAATAACATTTTTAGCTGTGAGCTAATATGATATTGTTGCCGTAGGGCTTTCTTGATTATTTGTTCGACTGATTGGGGCCGAGGGCCATATGTTAGGGCATGACATTTTATGTGAGCATATGCATACACATGCATGGATCGGACTGCACGCCGCAGTGGTATACGGATCGGGCTGCGCGCCGCAGTAGGTGTGATATTAATATTGTGCTTGGGCTGTAGGAGCCCCTCCGGAGTCTGAACCCCCACAGTGAGCACGGGTACCCAAATTGGATCGGGCTACACGCCGTAGCGGTCATATGCATTGCATGGCATACATACGTTGGTTTACGTGTACTACGTGGCATAACATTCAACACTCATACATTACTGGCACACATGCATTAGTTGCCTTATTGACCAGATCTCCTGGTGTAAATTGATAAGGAGTGTTGAGCCCGATGGGCTGATTTGAGTGCGGACTTGCACTGCTTGAGATTGTATCCAGGTATTGGTATATTATTATGAAAGAAAGTAGCTAAAATTGAGATTTCTAAATAATCTACTCACATATGCTTGAAAGGAATAAAAAGATAGTTCCGTATTGTGTAGCATGAGATAGTGCCTATCATGGTTTTCTTCACTTCAGCATTATTTACTTTTATTACTGCTGAGTTGGAAGTACTCACACCCGACTCCCTGCACCTTGTGTGCAGATCCAGGTACATCACAGTGGAGTTGAATCTATTGCGGCTCGGGAGTGCTTTTGGACAGTCGAGGTAGCTGCTAGCGTTCGCAGGACCTGATTCTCCGGTTTGTCTGTATTTTTGTTCTGATCATCCCACACTTGTGCACAATTATATTCACTATTTATACTTTGTATACTCTGTAGAGGCTCATGACTCTTGACCCTTCGGTCTATGGGAGTTGGCACATGTTGGGACTTGGTTCCCTGTTTTTAAAATATCTATCACTCTGTTGAATTATTTCCGTTATGCTTAAATTGGATAAAGTGAGCTTATGGCTCCGTGATTGTTGTTAATTGGTCAGGCTGGCCTAGCAGTGTGCTGGGCGCCATCACGACCGGATTTGGGGTCGTGACAAGTTGGTATCAGAGCCTAGGTTTACTAGGCCTCGTGAGTCTTGAGCCGGTTAGTAGAGTCTTGTGGATCGGTACGGGGACGCCTGTACTTATCCTCGGGAGGCTGCGAACCTTTAGGAAACACTTCACATTTCTTGGAATTCTTATCGTGCGTACTTGATTCAGCTGGAGATATAATTTTGAAATTCCTTCCGCACGTCTGTGTACGCATCGAGCGCTCAGTAATATAATTGACTTATGGCTTGCGATTCCCTGGTCGAGGGGCGAGATGTAATCTCTATGAATTCATGTTGGGCCAGTCGGGAGGACTTGAGGCCGGATCCTTGTCTATGGCTTGAGCACCAAGGTATTAATTTTGCAAGTCAGTATTATGAAGTTCATACGATCGGTACTGATCCTTATTGTGCAAATGGCAGTTTGATAATGGGAGAGCTGTAAGGTATTCAGTTCTTATTGTGATTTGATATGTAGCCCTAGCTATGGGCGTGAGAAATAATTATCATATCTCGTAATTGGAAGGTAAAGTGCCTTATGTGTAGTGGAATGAGTTTAAACTCAGGAAGACTAAAGTGATTTTGATATGTGTTATGATTCGAGCAGGTACAGCGCAGGTTCAAGTATAAATTGTGATAATATGATTCGTATAGTATTGGGATTTAATGTTGTTGAAATACATTGTGATATCTTGTTGAGTTGTGGATGTATTGTTAGAATGGTTTGGTGATTCTCTGGCAGGTGGATAGGCCAATTTACAAAAGAAACTCTGCCAAAATTTTTGGAAAATTTGGGACTTAGAAAGATTTTTGTCACCTAAAGAGAGTGGGCTTATTGGTGGTGCATGTATATCTGCAAGAATTGCAGAAGAGCTAAGGTCTCTAATGATTCGAGTCTCTGTCAAGGCTTGTAAATGACTTGAGTTAATCTCATTGTGACATTTTCGGCATCACTTGAATAATACTGATATGAGTGGTTAAAAGTGCTTTGATGAATGGCTTCGAGCTAAGTTGGGGAGGTTGCTATTGATTAAGTGATTGCACTATTGTGTGCTATGTTGATTCTGTCTCTAAGTATGTTGGGAAATTCTGGTAAAGGTTATGGTGCTTCGTAGATCTGATGAAGTACTAGGGTGTTTTGAATTGCTGTTGGTAAAGAATATTCAGCGTATAGGAAAGAAAGATAGCTGATTGTATCTGTAAGTAATCATGTTCTGCGATGTTAGAGTTCTAACAAAACACGAGTGGTTCTACCCAATAGGACAGTTGAATTACAGCTGAATAAGGGTGAATGATGCCCGAGAATGGTTTTGCAGTGTTCAAGATTTTGCTTGTAACAGTCAGGTGCCTCAAGATTTGTGTATGTGGCTAAAGATGGCGGTTTCGTTAGAGAAAAATCAAGACTTGTGTTATATTATGTGAATGATGGGATTCTTTGTAACTGTATGGGAAGGTAATGATACTAATTCAAAAATCGCATAAAGTTCTTCAAAATAATGTATTATAGGATGTGGTACTTCTGGGAACATTGAGAGTGGCCTATGGGTTTTAGACCGTGTGGTCTTATGTACGAGTCTCGTGTGGTAACATGAGTTGAGTTATGGTAGTACTACAGTAAAGGCTAATACTAAGTTAAAGATGGTTCAAAAAAAAAGAAATTGAGTAAATGGAGCAACTTGTTAATAAACCGAAGTGGTATGATAAGGAATACGATTAATTTCTGGTATGTGTTTGAAGTAATGAGTCTTGCAGACATTGCAGCAAAGCTCTTGAGTGCTGG
>JASVEL010009444.1:0-103686 GCA_032618575.1 Nicotiana noctiflora | reverse complement strand
TAGCACCATGCTCGTTACATGACGCGTGTTTCATCTCCGCATAGCACTATATAGTGCAAATACGAGGTTTCAAACCCTCAGTACATCATTTATTACCACCACTCACCTCGAATCGGCAAAAGTCCTAGCTCGCCTTGCGCTTGCCTCGCAAATCAACCTCCCCGGATGCCAAATCTGGTAAAAATCAACAAGAATACATCAAAATAGGCTAAATGGACATAACCCAATCGAAATAACTCGATTTACACCAAAACCCACGAAGTTGCCAAAATCCGACTTTCGGTACGCTTCTCGAAAAATTATAAAAGTTACATTTCGGAATCCTCATCTCAACACGAGTCCATACATATAAAGTGTATCAAAATAGGACTCTGTTTGCCCATTCAAATCGATGAATTTCAATATTCTAGGCTTGGAGAAAAAACCTCCATTAATACACCTTAAATCCTTCAATTTCCAGTTATATAGATGAAGATTCTAGGATAAAATCATGTAATTAGACCACAAAACTTACCTCTAATGACTTCCCGATGAAATCCCATTCAATTCCCGTCACTTAGCTCTCAAAGCTTGCCTACAATGGGTGAAATTATGAAAACGCTCGCGGATGAAATGTTATTTAACAGGTCTGTCCGCCCAGGTAATTACTCTATGCGATCACATCCCATTATTGCGATCACATTGAACAAAAATTTACTATCCATATTTAAATGCTATACGATAGCACACCTACAATGCGATCACATACAAAAATCTTCCAGGCTCAAAAATTACTACTATGCGATCGCGCTCCAGCCCTACGATCGGATAGAACAAATGACATCGGGGGACCCAGGGCCACAATACCCTATGCGATCGCACCCTTAACCATGCGATCGCAGAGAACAAAGTTCCGAACCTATGCGATCGCAACCCCGTCTATGTGATCGCATAGAACAACTCAGAAGCTCAAATTCATCCTTCTATGTGATCGCATAGACTATCCGTCTACAATAAATACCAGCAACCAGCAGCACTCCTAAAATGTAAGAAATGGTCTGATTGGACCCCCGGATTCACCCAGAGGCCCCCGAGACCCCAACGAAAACCACCAACCTACTCCAAAATACGATACGAACTTGTTCCAACCATAAAAACACACCCTTAAACACGGAAATCATCAAATCAAGGCAGATTCAAGCCTAAGTTTCAACTAAAACTTTCGAAATCAACATCTAATAAAAAACCCGGCCATACGATGTCCGAATGGCCTAAATATTTGCAGACATATCCAAAATCCCCTAACGAGCTACTGCATCTCTCGAAATTTCATTTCGAGCCCCGGATCAAAATCTCACCTACCGTTCGGATTTCACCGAAATTCAACCTTAGCCAATTCAATCCTAAAACTACACCGGACCTCCAAATTCAATTTCGATCACTCTCCTAAGCCACAAACGACCTCCCGAAGCTGACTGAATCACCGGGATTTGATTTTGAGCTCTCTAACTCACAAGTCAACATCCGGATGACTTTTCCCAACTATGCATTCTTCTAAGAGACTATTTGTCTCATTTCCAGCCAAACTTGACCCGAATTGACTCAAATTCTCCAAACACACATATTGAAACTTGAACAAGAATAAAACAGTTAAAACGGGGTGATAACTCACATGATGACAGGCCGGGTCATCACAGAAATGCACTAAAGTCACAAGCGTACTGGTTGCCGTATGACTCGAAATGCGTTTTCGTGACGTCGCAAGTCCTAAAAATAACAAAGAGGAACATTAATAGAATTTGAAAATTGAAGCATATAAGGAAATCAAATAAAACAAATACGACAGTTGAGCGACCATGCTAGAACCACGGAATACGGGAGTGCCTAACACCTTCTCCCGGGTTAACAAAATTCCTTATCCCAATTTCTAGTTTCGCGAAGTGTTAAACAGAGTCATAATTTCCTCGGTTCGAGATTAAACCGGTGACTTGGGACACCATTATTTTCCCAAGTGGCGACTCTGAAAATTAATTAAAAATCTCATTCCCAATGTCCTTTAATTGGAAAAACTCCTTCCCTATTATTATTATATCCCTTCCTCGGGTGTATTAGTTAATAGTGGATGTAAATAAAAAGGAGGCGTATATATATATATATCACACCTCCTTTTTCTTTACATCCACTATTTACTAATACACCACGGGAAGGGATATAATAATAATAGGGAAGGAATTTTTCCAATTAAACGACATTCGGAACGGGATTTTTTATTAATTTTCAGAGTCGCCACTTGGGAAAATAATGTGTGTATATATATATATATATATATATATATATATATATATATATATATATATATATATATATATATATATATATATATATATATATATAAGCACTGCTCTGGAGTGTAGCCCGATCCAATAATAATAGTCAACTGCACTTATTTAGGGTGTGCAAACTCCGGAGGGGCTCCTACAACCCAAGAGCTATACTACTGCGTTGTGCAATCTGATCCATAAAATATATCACTATAGCGTGCAATTCAATCCATATAATATACTCCTGTGGCATTCAATCTAATACATATATATATACTACTATGGCGTGCAATCCGATCCATATATACTACTGCGGCCTGCAACCCAATCTGTTATATATCAAATACCCTCACTATGGGTCCTTGACCCCTCTCAGTCAATATTGACTTGGCCTCTTGGGCACACTAAGCTATGACAGGGTTTCCAACCCCAGGTTTTTCCCATTAGGATTACAAATTTCTAAAGCCGGTTCATATTATGTTTAATAGTTAAGAACATGACTGAGGGTATGATTTCGACAAGTAAAGTTAGGTCAACTAGTCTAAATACCCCCTAAGGGTTCTATAGATCGGCACAAGGCCCCAAACATGAAAAATAGCCTAGAATATAATGATATCAATTAAGTCTTAGTCATAAATATAGTAGAGTCCTCAATCTAGATGGACCGAGTTCAAATCCCCAATAGTAACAAAACCCACGCTCATCATACAGCGTGTGTCTCATCTCAACTTAGCACCACGTAGTGCAAATCTGGGGTTTAACCCCTCAGTACATTATTTATAAACATTACTCACCTCAAGTCGGCCGAAATCCTAGCTCGCTTTATTGTTGATCAACCTCCGCGTGCATAGAATCTGGTCAAAACCATAAATAATGCATTACAATAGGCTAAGGGAACGTTACCCAATTGAAAAGACTCAAAAAAATTCAAAAATCATGAAGTTGGCAAAATTCGAGCCTCGATCCCACTTCCCGAAAAATATAAAATTCACATCACCAGATTCCTCATCTTGCCACGAGTCTATACATATCAAATTTACCAAAATCTGAGCTCAAATTCTCCTTCAAATCCCAAATATTCTTTTCAAAAGTCAAGCCGTAGTTCTTGCAATTTTACTCAAATTTCCATGAATTTAAGGGTTGATTTTTTAATAAAATGATGTTTCTAACCCATAGGACTCACCTCCAATAGATTCCCAGTATAAACCCTCCTAAATCCTCGTCAAAAGCTCTCAAGATTACTCAATAATGGTGGAAATGGGACTTAGTTTGCAGATGAAATGTTTAATAAAACCCTTTTGTCAGCCCGGTTTTTACCCTATGCGATCGTATCCAAGCCTTTGCGATCGCATAGCAATACTTTTCCCAGGCCTGCAAAATAGCCTATGTCAACGCAAACCCCTTCTGTGTGATCGCACTACTTCAACACTCAGACCTATGCGATCGTATACCATTCTCCGCGATCGCATTGAACAAATACCCCTCAGGACCCCAGGTCCATTTAACACTGCGCGATCGCAATGCACCTCATGTGATCGCAATGAAAAACTTCCTCAAACTATGTGATCGCATGCTCTTCTCTGCGTTCACATTCAACAATCAGAATAGCCTACCCAAAAACTTCTATGTGATCACGATAGCTCTCATGCGATCGCAATGAACAAAATATCTGCAACACACCGACTGAATTTTTGCAACACTCAAAGGCTAAAATCCTCCGGTTGACCATCTGAAATTACCTCGAGGCCCCCGAAACCTCAACCAAAAGAATCAACACATCCTAAAACATCATTGAAATTTTTTCCAATCATCAAAACACATCAAACAACGCTGAAACCATTAAATCACATTGGATTCAAGCCTAAATTTCTTAAAAACATCCGAAATACGCATTTGATCAAAAACCTGACCAAAACACCTCCGAACGACCTGAAATCTCTCACACACATCTAAAATTACCTAACAAAGCTACTGCAACTCTTGGAATTCCATTCCGACCCCCATATCAAAAACTCACTTACCAACCAAAATTTTCCAAAATACTAACTATTCGATATTTCATTCGAAAATTTCAAGGCTATTATTTTAAATGAAATGACTTCCAAGCGGCCATTTTTGCACAAACAGCCTTCTGGCGTCCTTTCGGAACATTCAGCTATTTTCAAAAATGAAATGGCATCACTTTGATTTTATTGAAAACTAAAAATTCGACATATTTTGGTTATTTTTGAAAATGGGTGGTTGGACCCGTCACGGGTTGCCTACGTATCTCACCTGGTGGTGAGAATCAAACCAGCCTAGTTTAGTCAAATTGTTTTAAGACCAACTATTTCGATAGAAATTATTCCGACTATTTTCAAGCTTTTCTTTTCTCAAAATTTCAACAGCATTTCATCAATATTTCAGTATTTCTATTCCAAAAATCGCTATTTTTCTTTCTTTTTGTTTTCAGGTATTTAGCCGGTCAACATAATAGCCTAGGAAAAATAAATGCAACATATAATAATGCTCGGTCTTTGATATCCGGGTCACCTGTCCTAGACGGACCCAACCCTTGTGTTGAGTCCCCTAAATCAGATATGATGCAAATAATCATCTAGGCTTAATATCCTGATTTTTAATGGTACTGGACTGTATACCCGAGCGGACAACTCGGATCGAGGAGGGGGCTACATACCGGGGACTCGCGGGATCGTCCAACTTTGTAACTTATTCGGCCTCTATTTCTTATTGGGCATGACATAGCAGAAAAGGGAGTCTCAACCAGTAAGCACATCCCTGGAGGTAACAAGAGAAGGATTTTCGGCACAATTTTATATATACAGATCACGTAATATCAAAGCGGTAAATATATAGAACGTTGATCAAAGCATATAATGAAATCAGATATAATCAAAATCAGCAATTTAATGAGCTCAAATTCTTAAACCCTGAACCGAAGTTCAGGGTTTCTTATCCTCAACAGAGTCGCTAGAGCTCTCACACCTCCTTTTCCTTTACATACACTATTTACTAATACACCCCGGGAAGGGATATAATATAGGGAAGGAGTTTTTCCAATTAAAGGACAATCGTAACGAGATTTATTATTAATTTTCAGAGTCACTACTTGGGAAAATAATGGTGTCCCAAGTCACTGGTTTAATCCCGAACGGAGGAAATTATGACTCTGTTTAACAGTCTGTGAAACTAAAAATCCGGATAAGGAATTCTGTTAACCTCGGAGAAGGTGTTATGCACTCCCGGATTCCGTGGTTCTAGCACGGTCGCTCAACTGCCGTATTTGTTTTATTTGATTTCCTTATATGCTTCAATTTTTAAATGCTATTAATGTTCCGCTTTGTTATTTTTAGGACTTGCGACGTCACGAAAACGCATTTCGAGTCACACCGCAACCAGCACGCCTGTGACTTTAGTGCATTTCAGTTTCACCGGGATTTGAGATTGGGTCACATAAAATGTACACCCGTATTAGGAACGTAATTTTTATTTATCGTGCCTATAATGTCTATGTCTTTATTATCTTTGGGACGGACCGTGAAATTTGCTAAACGGTCCCTCCGAATCTAGCATTTTTACATTGAAATCCATTTAGGGCCCCCGTGTATTTTCATCTTCGAAACGAGGCTCATCCCTTATTTTAAGGTTCAATCCTATTTATATACTATGTTTTCTATTTTTGTTTTTTCTTCGTAATACACATAATTTTATTTGTGTCATTTTTTAAAGCTATAATGTTTGGAGTCCATACCATTATTCATTAGTGGGCCTGGACTTCTGACTGCTTTAGCTGTCCCTTATTAAAGACATTTGGGCTTCTGCAGCCCAACGTACGCTATTGTTCTTACTTGATAACACAAGCGTCTGATTAATCGGACCTGGGCCTATATTCATGATTAGGCTCACAATATATGAACGAATTTAAGAACAAGTTAATAATTTCAATGTAGTAGTTAAGCAAATGTTTTTCAAATGACAGAGAAAATCAGTAAACACATTTTATTTCAAAGGTACCAAGTTACATTTCAATCACTTCTTGTTTCAATAATCAACTAAAAATTCTAACACTATAACTTGTATCAATATTTCTTTACTAATTAAACATGCTTGAATTATTTATAATCCCAGAAATCTAAAACAAATCTGTATCTATATCGTTTTTGAGTGAAGCTAGGCGATGATACTAGTTAAACTTGAACTACTTATTCCCTTTTTAATTAGATTGATCCAGATTCAGAGTTTAATTAACATGAGTAGTTAGATACCAATTTATACGTCCAGTTTTAGAATTGTATTTTACTTACCTAAGTGTATTAACTTCATTTAAACCTATTTTAGTTTTGAATTAAGTGATAAGCTATTAACTACGTTTAACTACTATATTAACTTCTCTACTCTAATCGAAATCACAATCATATGGCTATTAATTATTGCAATCAATACCTAACGAATTACAATAATTTCTACGAAATATAACTTCAGCTAGAAAGAAGAAACAGAAACAGGTTCATCACAAATTAACTAAACTTCATTTATTCATTCATGAATCTCAATTACATCTCCATGAAACAAATGTGTGCTTGATCAATGAAAATGAATCAGTGAGTTCTAAGGAGATGAAGAATAGAAGCAGTCAGCAACGATAACAGTAGAGAGACACCACCAATTAATATCGCCAATTCAAGCATAATTCTACATAGGACCTCCAAAATCAATTCTGATCGCACTCCTAAGTCCCAAATCATCCCCCAAGGCTAACTGAATCACCGAAAAATCACATTCGAGCCCTCTAACAGAATAGTCAATATCCGGTTGACTTTCCCATAACAAGCCTTCCTTAAAGAGACTAAGTGTCTCATTTCTATCTAAAACCAATCCAATTCAACTCGATTGCCTCAAATACCGATAATGAAGCATTGAGAAACATAATATGAAGGAAATAGGGAAGTAACTCACATTACCACGGGTCGGGTAACCACATCATCCCCAACAAAAATAAACGCTCATCCTCGAGCAGGTCAAGAAACATACATGGAGCCTCAAACAAGTGACTATATCTGCTCTGCATCTCCCGCTCGGTCTCCCAAGTAGCCTCATCCGCGGGCCAACCTCTCCACTGCACCATTACTGAAGCTATATCCTTTGATCTCAACTTTCAAACTTGACGACCCAAAATAGCCACTAGCTCCTCATCATAGGTCAAATCATCATCCAACTGAACAGTGTTGAAGTCAAATCCATGAGAGGGGTCCCCAACATACTACCGGAGCATATATACATGAAATACTAGATGCATGCTCGATGAGCTGGGTGGAAAAGTAAGCTCATAGGCCACCTCCCCAATAATTCTAAGTGCCTCAAAAAGGCCAATAAACCGCAGAATCAGCTTCCCTTTCTTCCCAAACCACATAACACCCTTCATGAGTGAAACCTTCAGCAAGACCTTCTCACCTACCATATAGAACACATCCCGAACCTTCCGGTCCGCATAATTCTTTTGACGCAATTGTATTGAAGCTTTTCCTAAATCAGCTTCACCTTCTTTAATGCATCCTGAACCATCTCTGTCCCTAATAACCTAGCCTCCCTGAGTTCGAACCATCCAACTGGAGATCTACACCACCTCATACGGAGCCATCTGAATGCTCGACTGATAACTGTTGTTGTAGGCAAACTGTACAAGCGGCAAAAACTTATCCCATGAACTCCAAAAATCAATATAACAGACATGCAACATGTCCTCTAATATCTAAATAGTGCCCTCGGACTGCCTGTCCGTCTGAGGATAGAATATTGTGCTCAACTCCACCTGTGTACCCAACACCCACTTAAATATCCTCTAGAACATAGAAGTGCACTGAGTACCCCTATCTGTGATAATAGCAACTAGAACCCCATGCGATTAGACAACCTCCTGGATAAAGATCCTTGCCATCCGCTCAAAAGAATAAGTAGTACATACTGGAATGAAATGGAAGGACTTGGTCAGCCGATCCATAATTACCCAAATCAAGACGAACTTCTTCAAAGTCCGAGGGAGACACTCACAAAATCCATAGTAATCCTCTCCCACTCCCACTATGAATAATCGTCCGCTCAAGTACACCACCCGGTCTTTGATGCTCGTACTTAACCTGCTGACAGTTAAGAGACCGAGCTACAAACCTACTATATGATTATTCATCCTCTTCCACCAGTAGTGTTGCCTTAAATCAAGATACATCTTTACGGTATCTAGATGGATATAATACCACGAGCTATGGGCCTCCTCTAATATCAGATCCCAAAGCCCATCCACATTTGGCACGCAAATCCGACTATGCATCCTCTACACGCCATCACTATCAAGGTCATATCCCTAGCATCATCATGCTGAACCCCATTCTTAAGGGCAAGAAAATGTGGATCATCATACTGACGCTCTCTAATGCGGTCATACAAGGAATACCGGAAAACAACACAAGCCAACACTTGACTAGGCTCTTAAATGTCTAATCTCACAATCCGATTGGCCAAACACTGAACATCAACCGCGAAGGGCCTCTCCCCAACTAGAATGTATGCCAAACTCCCCATGCTAACTGCCTTCCAGGTCAAAGCATCATCCACCACATTGGCCTTCCCCTGGTGATACAAAATGGTAATATCATAGTCATTGAGTAACTCTAGCCACCTTCGCTGCCTCAAATTAAGATCTTTTTGCTTTAATAGATGCTGAAGACTGTGATGATTGGTGAATACCTTATAGGATACTCCATACAAGTAGTGTCTCCAAATCTTCAAAGCATGAACTATAACAGCCAACTCTAAATCATGTACAGGGTAGTTCTTCTCGTGTGGTTTCAACTGATGAGAAGCATATGCAATAACTCTACCCTCCTACATCAACACACATCTGATCCAACCAATTGAGGCATCACAATATATAGTGTAAGAACTTGAAGCTAATGGCAACACTAATATCGTAGTCGTGGTCAAAGTTGTCTTTACCTTCTGAAAGCTCTCCTCGCACTCATCTGACCACACAAATGGAGCACCCTTATGAGTCAACTTTGTCAAGGCCGATAGTCAACTTTGTTAGGGCCGATGCAATAGAGGAAAATCCTTGAACAAACTGGTGATAATACCCTGCCAACCTAAGGAAACTACAAATCTCTATGGCTGAGGTCGGTCTACGCCAACACTGCACTGCCTCTATCCTTTCAGGTCGACCTGAATACCCTCACTAGACATTACGTGTACCAAAAAATCCACTAACCCAAGCCAAAAGTCACACTTGGAGAACCTTTCATAAAGATCCTTCTCCCTCAATCGCTGTAATACCACTCGCAAATGTTATGCGTGCTCCTCATGGCTATGCCAGTACACCACTATATCATCAATAAAAACAATCATGAACCAATCTAGATATGGCCGAAATACATTGTTCATCAAATATATGAACGGGGCTGGGGCATTGGTCAGCCCAAAGGACATAACAAGAAACTCATAATGCCAATATCTAGTCCTGAATGCAGTCTACATAATATCTAAATCCTTGATCTTTAACTGTTGATAGTATGAACAGAGATCAATCTTGGAGAACACCTTTCCCCCTGAAGCTAGTCAAAAAAATATCAATACAAGGCAGGGGATACTTGTTCTTCACCGTCACTTTGTTCAATTGTCTATAGTCAATCCACATTCTCATTGTGCCATCATTCTTTTTCACAAATAGAACCGGTGCACCCCATGGTGACACACTAGGTCGAATGAAACCCTTATCTAGGAGTTTTTCAAGTTGATCTGTCAATAATTTCAACTCTACTGGCACCATCTGATATAGTGGAATAGAAATGGGCTGAGTGTCTGGCACCAGGTCAATACCAAAATCAATGTATCTATTTGGTGGCATGCCCGACAGGTCTACAGGAAACACATCGGGAAACTCCCTCACAATTGTGACCGAATCAATGCTAGGAATCGCAGCTCCAAAATCTCTTAGAAAAGCAAAATATGATAGACATCCTTTCCCAACCATACGATGGGCCTTTAAGAAGGAAATCACCATTCTAGGAAAATAGCCAGCCACGCCACGACACTCAGTCCTCAGAGCACCATGTATAGCTAATAGACTGTCTTAGCATGACAGTCCAGAATAGCATAAGACAGAGATAACCAGTCCATGCCCAGAATAACATCAAAATCCACCATGCTCAGTAAAAATAGACCAAATCAGGTCTCCAGACCTCCAATAATCACTAAATACAAGCAATATACATGGTCTACAATAATAGTATCGCCCACCGGGGTAGATACATGAACAGGTAAAGCAAGACGTCCCTAGTCGTACCCAAATAATGAGCAAAATATGAAGACACATAGGAATTGGTGGAACCGGGATCAAATAAGACTGAGGCATCCCTGTGGCAGACTAAAATAATACCTGTGATAACAGCATCCAAAGTAATAGCATCTGACCTACCCTGAAGTGCATAAAATCGAGATTGACCACTGCCGATCGGCCTTCCCCTCTGGGCGACCCCTAACATCTGACCCTCACCCCTAGCTGGTGGGGCGAGATTTGAAGAAACTGGGCCAGAGATAAGGGCTGACCGCTCTGCTGAGATTAGCTAACAACATGTCGAGGACACTCCCTTCGCATAGCCCGAACTCACCACACTCGTAGCAACTCTGTGGTGCTGGGAACTGGGGCTAAAGGTAAACCCTCGTGCCAAAGTGCCTAGCTGATGCACTCAAAATGGAAGAACCCTGAATAGATGGAGCATGAGATGAACTCTATGTTGGAAGAGCATTGAGAGATGACTGACTCTACTGAGAGCCCTGATAATCATGACCAGAAGATCTACCACGATACTCAGGTCTTGCTGATTGAGTGGGCCTGAAAGAATGTCCCCGGCCCTACTGAAACTGGCCCCTCGAAGGAGCGCCACTGTGATTACCAAAACATCGAGGCCTTTTGGCCTCCCTCTCATTATGATCCTGGGGGCAAACTGACTCAATATCTCTAGCTATATCCACCGCCTTTTCAAAAGTAACTCCAAGAACTCTCTCTCTAGTCATTAGATTACAGAGAGGGTAGTACAGACCATTAACAAAGCTTTGGATACCCTCAAGGTTCTTCGTGACCAACTAAGTTGCATGCCGAGACAACTCAGAAGATCTCATCTCATACTATGTCACTGACATCTCTTCCTGCTTTAGTTCCTCAAACTATATGCACAACTCCTCTCTGCTAAACTACGGTACATACTTCTCCAATAAGAGAGTGGAGAACTGCTACCAAGTCAAAGGTGCTGCACCAACCGGCCTACACCGGCCACTTGCCTCCCACCATGTAAAGGACGCTCCAGTAAACTGAAATATAGTAAAAGACACACCACTAGACTCACGAATCACCGATGTGTGTAGTATCTACTAACATCTATCGATAAAACCCTGGGAATCCTTACCCTCAGCTCCACTAAATGTTAGAGGTTGGATTATACCTAACCTCTCGAGGCAACATTGCTCGTCTCGGACATAACTAGAACCATGTACTCTTGAATTGGAACTGCTGGCTAAGCTGAAGGTGCCTCTACAGTCTGCAATCCCTGTAATCCCTGCTCAGGTGTGCGAGTAGCGGGGGCCTGATTGCTTCTCCTGGCCTGCAAAGTAGATATTGCTATTGTGGTGCCTGAAACCACCCGAGCTAGACCCGTACAAACTATCAATATCTGGAGAAATGTCTTTTGGAGACCCGGAATCACAATGGGCATAGCTGGTACCTGAACCAGTGCTGGTAGAGCCTGATTCTGAGATGGGGCAACTAAAGCATCCACATATGCTACCCTTGCTGCTCTGCCTCTACCACAACCATGACCGCAACCACGGCCTCTAGTATCCTCAGTAGGTTGTACTTGTGGTAGTCTGCCACATCCGTTGGCTCATATCCTCACCATCTATGAGCGTACAATAAAGAGAAGTTTAGTATTTGGATCAACAAATTTGCACGACCAGAATTGCAAGAATGTGGAATTTTTCCTAAAGGTTTCGCAGCCTCCCGAGGATAAGTACAGATGTCTCCGTACTGATCACCCAAACTCTACTAAACTGGCTCATGACTCGCGAGACCTAGTAACCTTGGCTCTAATACCAACTTGTCGTGACCCTGATCCTGGTCGTGATGGCGCCCAAGACAATCCTAGGCAAGCCCAATCAACACAAAACTATCAAGCCTTGTATGAAGCTCATTACAAATTAATAGAGTTAAATTACAAAATTAACATGACTATAATCTATGATAATAGTTAAACAGTGAGTAAACCCGTGAAAATACCAATACAAATCCCAAAATATCTGGTGTCACGTGTCGAGGGCCTCTAAATACAACTGAGTAGCATCTTATACATATGAAAGTCTAGAACGCAAAATAAAAGGGATAACAAAAGAAATCGGGCCTGCGGATGCCATGCAGCTATCTTGATAACTACGGTGATAGTCTAGACAGCATCAGTAAACTCAACTATGCCTCCGGGGTACCTGTATCTGCACACGTGGTGCAAAGAGTAAAGTGAGTACTTCGACTCAGTGAGTAATAGCAATAAATAACGATTGACAGTAAGAAAACTCTTAAAAACACTACACAGTTCTATATAAAAAATAGTAAGTGCATTAAACTGTGACGACCCAAAGGGTCATCACTTATTTTATTAATCATTTCGAGCTTCTGAGGCCTTGAAAACCTCATTCCATGTTGCCTCGAATTACGTGCACAATCCGAGCATGTAGCCGGAAAGATTTTGTGATAGAAAATATGAATTCTATGAGAAATTTGGATAAAATGATATTAATATTGATATGGTTGACTTTGGTCAACATATTTGGTAAACGGATCCGGACCCGAGATAGGATGGTCCCGAGAGGTCCGTAGGAAAATATGGGACTTGGACATGCGTCCGGAGTCGAATTCTGAGGCCGAGAGCCCAAGTTATGAATTTTTCTATGAAATTGTTTTTGAAGTAATTGTTAAAGGAAATGAATTAATTGACCTTGGTATCGGGCTCGTATTTTGGTTCCGACGCCCGGTACAAGTCTTAAATATTATATATGTGATTTCTCGTAAAGTTTGGTGACATTCGGATGTCGTTTGAGATGTTTTGGACCTTGAGTTCCAAGTTTGAAAGTTTTGAAAACCAAAAGTATGAAAATCATGAATTTGAGGCTTGATTTGATGAAAACGATGTGATATTGGCGATGTGATCGCACGAACAAGTTCATAATGTGTTTTTGATGTTGTGTACATGTTTGGTTTGGAGCCCGGGAGCTCGGGTAAAGATTTGATAGGCCGTTGGATGAAATTCTGAATTTTTGCACTGCTGGTTATTCACCCAGCTGTTGTCTTCGCAATTGCGAAGTATTTCTCGCAATTGCGAAGGTGGCAAGTCAAGGCAGGGTTCGCAAATGCGAACCCTTGGTCGCAAATGCGAAGGGTGCCCAGGACCATTTGGGTTCGCAAATGCGAACCAAACCTCGCAATTGCGAGGCCTCCAGAGAAAAGGCATGCTTCGCAAATGCGAAGCATTCTTCGCAAATGCGAAGGTCCCTCAGCACAGCCTCGTTCGCAAATGCGAACAAATGTTCGCAAATGTGAAGGTCCCTGGAGGGCAGCCTGGTTCGCAAATGCGAACAAATGTTCGCAAATGCGAAGCCCCCGGATTTGCCTTGGCTTCGCAAATGCGAGCAAAAGTTTGCAAATGCGAACTTCCCAGCCTTAGCTTATTTTTCAAACTCCAGAAATTGGTCGAGGTTCGCAATTGCGAACCCATGTTCGCAAATGCGAACACAGAGACCTGTAAAAAACGATTTTCAGTTCATTTCTTCACTTTTTACAAACCAAAAACACCCATTTGCGATTCTTCACGGATTCCTTCTTCATCAAAACAATTGTAAGTCACTTTTTACTTAATTCTTTCAATTCCTAACATCATTAAACATGTTTTTCAATACAAATCAAAGGTTTTCATAGTAGAATTTCTTTTTTTGTTAGAATATAGGGTTTTTCATCAATTGAGAAATTGGACCTTGAATTGAGGTCCGATTTTGAAACAAATCATATACATGAACTCGTGAGGGGATGGGTAACCGGATTTTGGTCCTAACCCCGAGTTCCGACCATGTGGGCCGGGGGTCAAAATTCACTATTCCGGGCAGAATGTTGTAAAAATTGTAATTGGCCTTATGAATTAGTTCGTTGAGTAGTATTGATGATATTAAATCAATTGTGTATAGATACGATTGGATTGGAGCCAAATTTGAAAGAAAAAGACATTGCCACGGATTGAATTGTTCATAAACATTCGAGGTAAGTGTTTGTTCTATCCTACCTTGAGGGAATAGGATTATGTGTTATGTGTCATGTGATCGAGTGCGGTGTATGGGCTGTGGTGACGAGCATCCATACACTGGCGTCTAGTATGACCGTGAGTCGTTGAAAATGCTTATTTTAAGATATAATTACAGATGAATTGTTGAACCTTTGTCAGGTTGTAGAATTGTTATTGTTCTCCCTTGACGGGACTTGTTGTGAAGATAATTGTTGATTGCCCTTATTGGGACAGTTTATGAATTACTGCTTCTTTCTTTGCCCTTAACTGTGATTGTTATTTGGGCGAGGAAGAGTGTTAATGCACGAAGGGTGATGCCGTGCCTTGTTTTATTATTTTTGCACGAAGGTTAATGTCGTGCCATGTTTTATTGATTATGAACGAAGGATCATGTCGTGCCCTGTTATTGAACCATGTACGAAGGATCATGCCGTAGTATGGATGTGAGGATGAGAGTAAAAGCACGAAGGGTGATGCCGTGTACTTTATTTGCTTATTTAGTGAGGATGAGAGTAAAAGCACGAAGGGTGATGCCGTGCAACTGCTTGCTATTCCTTGATTTGATATTACTTGTGTTTCCGTTATACTTTGTTTTTCCTTGTGAATTTATTAATTGTTGTTAATTGTTGAATTCTTTGAGATATTCCTTATTGTGTTATTACCTGGTTATTTCTTGTTATTCCGTGGTATACATATATATTGAATTGTACAGGTTTATGTGGGTGTCTGGTCCTAGGCTTGTCACTACCTCGCCGGGATAGGCCAGGCACTTACCAGCACATGGGGTCGGTTGTGCTGATACTACACTTCTGTGCGTTTTTGCACAGGTCCAGGTTACGATCAGGAGCAGCAGCAGTAAATCGATTGCGTGGAAGTTGATCACATTTGAGACCGAGGTAGCTTGTATACGTCCGCAGGCCCGGCGTCTCCTCTTTATTTATGTTACTAGCTGTAGTCTCTTTTTTCCGAGACAAACAGAATTATGTTATATTTCTTTCAAACTTTTATGTGTAGTATTCAGTAGTAGTATGTGAGTTGGTGACTCCACATCTTGGGTAGAGGATTTCAGTATGATTTTCATCTTGTAATTAGTTATTTCTATTATGATAAAGTATTCAGCATTTATTTAATTAAAATCGTGTTAAAAATAGGATAGTATGAATACAGTGGCTTGCCTAGCTACCACGAGTAGGCGCCATCACGATCCCGATGTTGGGGGGAAAATCCGGGTCGTGACAAGTTGGTATCAGAGCTCTAGGTTACATAGGTCTCACCACTCACGAACAAGCTTAGTAGAGTTTGAGAGGTAGGTACGGAGACGTCGACAAGAGGGGTTGCTCTGATGGTAAGCAACTCCCACCTCCAACCGAGAGGTTGTGAGTTCGAGTCTTCCCAAGAGCAAGGTGGGTAGTTCTTGGAGGGAAGGATGCCGGAGGTCTATTTGGAAACAGCCTCTCTACCCCAGGGTAGGGGTAAGGTCTGCGTACATGCTACCCTCCCCAGACCCCACTAAGTGGGATTATACTGGGTTGTTGTTGTTGTTGTTGTTGTACGGAGACGTCTGTACTTGTCCTCCAGAGTCTATTGAGTTAGGAAAGAGTCTCTCATTTGTTCTTTCTTGTCGTGCGACTTGTTCCTCAATTACCGATTGAATTTCTATTCTGTCCTTTCGCAGATGGTGAGGACACGCGCTTCTTCGTCCGCTGACCAGGCAGCCCGAGCCCCAGGCAGCTCCCGTGAGGGGCAGGGGCCAAGGCCGTATCAGAGGCCGTGGTAGGGGTAGAGCTCAGCCCCAAGCAGCTACCCCAGAGGTGGAGCCTCATATTGAGATTGACGAGGAGGTTCCAGTCCCAGCAGCTCCAGTGGGCCCAGCTCAGGTCCCGGGAGAGGCTTTATTTACCCCGGATCTTCGGGATGCTTTGGTCGGAATAGCGGGATTTATGGACAGCATTGCCAGAGCGGGCTTATTATCGGTTGCACCAGCTGCTTCTCAGGCTGGAGGAGGGGCCCAGACTCCTCTTGCTCGTACTCCGGAGCCAGTAGCTCCTCAGCCTCATGCACCAGTGGTTCAGCCAGCTGTGGCCACTCAGTCAGGTACCAGAGCTCATGCAGGTGATGGAGCGGCCATGACTTCTGATTCGTTATGGAGGCTTGATCGGTTCTCCAAGCTATTTACCACTACATTCAGTGGAGCCACATCAGAGGATCCTCGGGACTTCTTATTCAGTTGCCATGAGATTCTCAAGACTATGGGGATCGTGGAGTCAAATGGAGTTGACTTCTGTACATTCAGGCTTGCAGGATCCGCCAAGACTTGGTGGAGAGATTATTGCTTGACTCGACCATCAGGGTCCCCGGCTTTATCATGGGACCAGTTTGCGGAACTATTTATGGAGAAGTTTCTCCCTGCTACTCAGCGGGATGTACTTCGGAGGCAGTTTGAGCGCCTCCATCAGGGCACTATGACAGTCACACAGTATGAGACAAGATTTGTCGATTTGGCTCGTCATGCAGTGGTGATACTTCCCACAGAGCGGGAGAGGGTCCGCAGGTTTATAGATAGGCTTAATCAGCCAATTAGACTCCGGATGGCTATGGGCGTGGGGAGTGACATATCATTTCGGGAGGCAGCTAATGCAGCACGCAGAGTTGAGATGGCTCTTGCTAGGGGAGGCGGTTATTCTTTAGAGAAGAGGCCTCGTCACTCAGGCAGGTTTGGTGGTTCTTCCTCTAGTGGCAGAGAATCTTTTGATAGAGGCCAGTCCTCTAGGCCTTTTCATTCCGCCCTTCAGGCTTCACAGGGTGGATCAGGTGATCGTGGTTCTCGGGGGCATTATTCAGACCAGTCTCCTATTAATGCTCAGCCTCTTCAGAGTGTTCGTGGAGGCCATTCGGGTCGTTAGGGCCAGCAGCCCTATCAGTCTAAGAGTTGCTACGGTTGTGGTGACCCAGGTCATTTTATCAGGAATTGCCCTATAGCAGCGGGCAACTCTCAGCAGCGAGGTCCTCGTCCTATGATTCAGGCCCCAGCTGACCCTCAGCCTGCCCAGCTAGCCAGAGGCGGGGGTAGAGATTATAGAGGTGGAGGTCGAGACCGTAGAGGTGGAGACCGTCCAGCGAGAGGTAGAGGTCAGCCGGTTGATGGTCGTCCCAGAGACGCAGCTCAGAGGGGAGGTGCAGATCCCCGATTCTATGCTTTACCAGCCAGGCCAGAGGCAGAGGCATCAGATGCCGTGATTACAGGTACTATTCTTGTGTGTGGCAGAGGTGCTTCAGCATTATTTGACCCTGGATCTACATATTCCTATGTGTCTTCCTACTTCGCACCGTATTTGGCCGTGCCCAGCTATGCTCTGGATATTCCAGTTTATGTGGCTACACCAGTGGGTGACTCCATTGTAGTCGATCGGGTGCATCGTTCATGCGTAGTTATATTTGGGGGTCTTGAGACCCGTGTTGATCTGTTGCTTTTGGATATGGTAGATTTGATGTCATATTGGGGATGGACTAGTTGTCCCCATACCATGCTATTCTTGATTGCCATGCTAAGACTGTGACCTTAGCCTTGCCAGAATCACCCCGACTAGAGTGGAAAGGTACCTCAAGCCACTCCGTTCGCACCGTTATTTCCTATGTTAAGGCTCGACGCATGGTCGAGAAGGGGTGTCTAGCTTATCTGGCTTATGTTCGTGATTCCAGTGCTGAGGTTCCTTCCATTGAGTCAGTCCCTATTGCACGGGAGTTTCCTGAGGTTTTTCCTTTAAATCTACCGGGCATGCCACCCGACAGGGATATTGATTTATGTATTGATCTGGCACCGGGCACTCAGCCCATCTCTATTCCACCCTATCGTATGGCCCCGCCGGAGTTAAAGGAGTTGAAAGATCAGTTGCAGGACCTTCTTGAGAAGGGCTTTATCAGGCCCAGTGTTTCCCCCTACGGAGCACCTGTACTATTTGTAAAGAAGAAAGATGGCTCGATGCGAATGTGTATTGATTACCGACAATTAAACAAAGTAACAATAAAGAATAAGTATCCACTGCCGAGGATTGATGATTTGTTTGACCAGCTCCAGGGAGCGAGGGTATTCTCTAAGATAGACTTGAGGTCGGGCTACCATCAGCTGAAGATCAGGGCGGCTGACATTCCTAAGACAGCCTTTCGCTCTAGATATGGGCATTATGAGTTCTTGGTCATGTCCTTCGGGTTGACCAATGCCCCAGCAGCATTCATGGAGTTGATGAATCGGGTATTTAGGCCTTACTTAGATCTGTTCGTGATAGTCTTTATAGATGACATCCTGGTATACTCCCGCAGCCAGGAAGAGCACGAGCAGCACCTCAGAGTAGTTCTTCAGACTCTGAAAGATAACCAGCTATATGCCAAATTTTCTAAATGTGAGTTCCGGCTGAGTTCGGTAGCATTTCTGGGTCACATTGTATCGGTGGAAGGTATTCAGGTAGACCCAAAGAAGATTGAGGCAGTCCAGAATTGGCCTCGACCAGCTTTAGTGATCGAGATCCGGAGTTTCTTGGGATTAGCAAGTTACTACCATCGATTTGTAGAGGGGTTCTCTTCTATTGTAGCCCCGATGACCAGGTTGACCCAGAAGGGTGTCCAGTTTCAGTGGTCAGAGGAGTGTGAGGCGAGCTTTCAGAAGCTCAAGACAGCCTTGACCATCGCGCCCGTGTTGATACTACCTACAAGTGCAGGGCCTTATACAGTTTATTGTGATGCATCTCGTACAGGGCTTGGAGCGGTATTGATGCAGGATGGTAAGGTTATCGCTTATGCTTCGAGGCAATTAAAGATACATGAGAAGAATTATCCAGTTCATGATCTTGAGTTAGCAGCAGTGGTTCATGCCTTAAAGATCTGGAAGCATTATCTATATGGTGTGACATGTGAGGTGTACACCGATCACAAAAGCCTACAATACTTGTTCAAGCAAAAGGAGTTGAATCTACGCCAGCAGAGATGGTTAGAGTTGCTGAAGGACTATGATGTTACTATCCTATATCACCCAGGTAAGGCCAATGTGGTGGCCGATGCATTGAGTAGAAAATATGCCAGCATGGGTAGTCTTGCATACATTCCGGTCAGTCAGAGACCATTAGCTCTAGATGTCCAGGCCTTATCCAACCGGTTCATGAGATTAGACATTTCTGAGCCTAGCAGAGTGTTAGCCTGCACGGTCGCTCGTTCTTC
The DNA here is from genome assembly GCA_032618575.1 of Nicotiana noctiflora. Taxonomy (NCBI): domain Eukaryota; kingdom Viridiplantae; phylum Streptophyta; class Magnoliopsida; order Solanales; family Solanaceae; genus Nicotiana; species Nicotiana noctiflora. The sequence continues at coordinate 83,813 of JASVEL010009444.1, read as the reverse complement.
TTTATTAGAGCATATCCGTGAGAGGCAATTTGATGATCCTCATTTGCGTGAGTTGAGAGATACAGTACAGCGGGGAGGTGCCACACAGGTAAACCTAGATGATGATGGGGTATTGAAATTGCGGGGTCGAGTTTGTGTGCCTAATGTCGAAGGGATTCGAGAGTTGATCTTAGCAGAGGCCCACGATTTTCGCGGTATTCTATTGACCCAGGCGCCGCGAAGATGTACCAGGACTTACGGCAACACTATTGGTGGCGCAGAATGAAGAAAGATATCGTTGCGTATGTCGCTCGGTGTCTAAATTGTCAGCAGGTGAAATATGAGCACCAGAGTCCTGGTGGTGTATCCGGAGGATTGAAATTCCCAAGTGGAAATGGGAGCGGATCACTATGGACTTCGTTACTGGACTTCCTTTGACTCGGAGGAAATTTGATGCTATTTGGGTCATTGTTGATAGGTTGACCAAGTCGGCACACTTTATTCCAGTATCTGTCTCCTACTCGTCGGAGAGGTTAGCGGAGGTTTACATTAGGGAGATTGTTCGTCTCCATGGAGTGCCAGTATCTATTATCTCTGATCGGGGTACGCAATTTACTTCGTGGTTCTGGAGAACGGTCCAGCAGGAGTTAGGCACCCAGGTTCAGTTGAGTACAGCATTTCATCCTCAAACGGATGGCCAGTTCGAGAGGACTATTCAGATTCTAGAGGACATGCTTCGAGCCTGTGTGATTGATTTCGGAGGCTCGTGGGACCAATTTCTACCATTAGTAGAGTTCGCCTACAATAATGGCTACCAGTCTAGCATCCGGATGGCCCCGTATGAGGCGTTGTATGGTAGGCGATGTCGATCACCAGTTGGATGGTTTGAACCGGGAGAGGCTCGGTTGTTGGGTACAGACTTAGTTCGGGAGGCCTTGGATAAGGTCAAGACTATTCAGGAGAGATTGCGTTCAGCTCAGTCCAGGCAGAAGACTTATGCGGATCGTAAGGTTCGAGATGTAGATTTCATGGTTGGTGAACGAGTATTGCTACGGGTGTCGCCTATGAAGGGCATGATGAGGTTCGGGAAGAAGGGCAAGCTCAGCCCTTGGTATATTGGTCCATTTGAGATTCTAGACAGAGTGGGAGGGGTGGCTTACAGATTAGCTTTGCCGCCTAGCTTATCAGTCGTGCATCCAGTTTTCCACGTATCTATGCTTCAGAGGTACCACAGAGATCCCACACATGTATTAGACTTCAGCACTGTCCAATTGGACAATGAACTATCTTACGAGGAGGAGCCGGTGGCCATTCTAGACCGGCGATCCCACACATGTGTTTTCCTTCTGTGCGTGTTCAGTGGAAAGGTCAGCCTCCTGAGGCATCGACCTGGGAGTCCGAGTCTGATATGCGGAGCCGCTACCCACATTTGTTCCCCGACTCAGGTACTTCTTTCTTTTGTCCGTTCGAGGACGAACGGTTGTTTTAGAGGTGGAGAATGTGACGACCCAAAGGGTCATCACTTATTTTATTAATCATTTCGAGCTTCTGAGGCCTTGAAAACCTCATTCCATGTTGCCTCGAATTACGTGCATAATCCGAGCATGTAGCCGGAAAGATTTTGTGATAGAAAATATGAATTCTATGAGAAATTTGGATAAAAATGATATTAATATTGATATGGTTGACTTTGGTCAATATTTTTGGTAAACGGATCCGGACCCGAGATTGGATGGTCCCGAGAGGTCCGTAGTAAAATATGGGACTTGGACATGCGTCCGGAGTCGAATTCTGAGGCCGAGAGCCCAAGTTATGAATTTTTCTATGAAATTGTTTTTGAAGTAATTGTTAAAGGAAATGAATTAATTGACCTTGGTATCGGGCACGTATTTTGGTTCCGACGCCCGGTACAAGTCTTAAATATTATATATGTGATTTCTGTAAAGTTTGGTGACATTCGGATGTCGTTTGAGATGTTTTGGACCTTGAGTTCCAAGTTTGAAAATTTTGAAAACCAAAAGTATGAAAATCATGAATTTGAGGCTTGATTTGATGAAAACGATGTGATATTGGTGATGTGATCGCACGAACAAGTTCATAATGTGTTTTTGATGTTGTGTACATGTTTGGTTTGGAGCTCGGGGAGCTCGGGTAAAGATTTGATAGGCCGTTGGATGAAATTCTGAATTTTTGCACTGCTGGTTTTTCACCCAGCTGTTGTCTTCGCAATTGCGAAGTATTTCTCGCAATTGTGAAGGTGGCAAGTCAAGGCAGGGTTCGCAAATGCGAACCCTTGGTCGCAAATGCGAAGGGTGCCCAAGACCATTTGGGTTCGCAAATGCGTACCAAACCTCGCAATTGCGAGGCCTCCAGTGAAAAGGCATGCTTCGCAAATGCGAAGCATTCTTCGCAAATGCGAAGGTCCCTCAGCCCAGCCTCGTTCGCAAATGCGAACAAATATTCGCAAATGCGAAGGTCCCTGGAGACAAGCCTGGTTCGCAAATGCGAAGCCCCCAGATTCGGCTTGGCTTCGCAAATGCGAACACAAGTTCACAAATGCGAACTTCCCAGCCTTAGCTTATTTTTCAAACTCCAGAAATTGGTCAGGGTTCGCAATTGCGAACCCATGTTCGCAAATGCGAACACCGAGACCTGTAAAACACGATTTTCAGTTCATTTCTTCACTTTTTACAAACCAAAAACACCCATTTGCGATTCTTCACGGATTCCTTCTTCATCAAAACAATTGTAAGTCACTTTTTACTTAATTCTTTCAATTCCTAACATCATTAAACATGTTTTTCAATAGAAATCAAAGGTTTTCATGGTAGAATTTCTTGTTTTTGTTATAATATAGGGTTTTTCATAAATTGAGTAATTGGACCTCGAATTGAGGTTCGATTTTGAAACAAATCATATACATGAACTCGTGAGGGGATGGGTAACCGGATTTTGGTCCTAACCCCGAGTTCCGACCATGTGGGCCTGGGGTCAAAATTCACTATTCCAGGCAGAATGTTGTAAAAGTTGTAATTGGCCTTATGAATTAGTTCGTTGAGTAGTATTGATGATATTAAATCAATTGTGTATAGATACGATTGGATTGGAGCCAAATTTGAAAGAAAAAGACATTGCCACGGATTGAATTGTTCATAAACATTCGAGGTAAGTGTTTGTTCTATCCTAGCTTGAGGGAATAGGATTATGTGTTATGTGTCATGTGATCGAGTGCGGTGTATAGGCTGTGGTGACGAGCATCCATACACTGGCGTCTAGTATGACCGTGAGTCGTTGAAAATACTTATTTTGAGATATAATTACAGATGAATTGTTGAACCTTTGTTAGGTTGTAGAATTGTTATTGTTCACCCTTGACGTGACTTGTTGTGAAGATAATTGTTGATTGCCCTTATTGGGACAGTTTATGAATTACTGCTTCTTTCTTTGCCCTTAACTGTGATTGTTATTTGGGCGAGGAAGAGTGTTAATGCACGAAGGGTGATGCCATGCCTTATTTTATTATTTATGCACGAAGGTTAATGCCGTGCCATGCTTTATTGATTATGCACGAAGGATCATGCCGTGCCCTTGTTATTGAACCATGTACGAAGGATCATGCCGTACTATGGATGTGAGGATGAGAGTAAAAGCACGAAGGGTGATGCCGTGTGCTTTATTTGCTTATTTAGTGAGGATGAGAGTAAAAGCACGAAGGGTGATGCCGTGTAACTGCTTGCTATTCCTTAATTTGATATTACTTGTGTTTCCGTTATACTTTGTTTTTCCTTGTGAATTTATTAATTGTTGCTAATTGTTGAATTCTTTGAGATATTCCTTATTGTGTTATTACCTGGTTATTTCTTGTTATTCCGTGGTATACATATATATTGAATTGTACAGGTTTATGTGGGTGTCTGGTCCTAGGCTTGTCACTACCTCGCCGGGATAGGCCAGGCACTTACCAGCACATGGGGTCGGTTGTGCTGATACTACACTTCTGTGCGTTTTTGCACAGGTCCCGGTTACGATCAGGAGCAGCAGCAGTAAATCGATTGCGTGGAAGTTGATCACATTTGAGACCGAGGTAGCTTGCAGACGTCCGCAGGCTCGGCGTCTCTCTCTTTATTTATGTTACTAGCTGTAGTCTCTTTGTTCCGAGACAAACAGAATTATGTTATATTTCTTTCAAACTTTTATATGTAGTATTCAGTAGTAGTATGTGAGTTGGTGACTCCACGTCTTGGGTAGAGGATTTCAGTATGATTTTCATCTTGTAATTAGTTATTTCTATTACGATAAAGTATTCCGCATTTATTTAATTAAAATCGTGTTAAAAACAGGATAGTATGAATACAGTGGCTTGCCTAGCTACCACGAGTAGGCGCCATCACGATCCCGATGTTGGGGGAAAAATCCGGGTCGTGACATAAACAGTAGTTGAATGAAGAAAACAAGTGAATAACCCCAAACCAGTACACACCTCATTTATTCTTCCCACTGACCGGTAATTTAAATGTACTGCTGCAGCATGCAGCCCGATCAGTACAGTATACTGTTGCGACATGCAGTCCGATCCATATGTATATATATATATATATATATATATATATATATATATATATATATATATATATATATATATATATATAACAGTTGTGGCGTGCAGCCCGATCCAATAATAATAGTCGACTGTGCTCACAGGGGTGTGCAGACTTCGGAGGGTCTCCTACAGCCCAATCGCTATACTACTATAGCGTGTAGTCTGATGCATGTAAATATCGTTGATGCGTGCATTCCGATCCATATAATATACTACCGTAGTTTGAAGTCAGATCCACATACATATTATTACGGCATATAGTCTGATCCATATATATACTACGGTGGTGTGCACCCTAATCCCGTATATATCATATACCCTCACTATGGGTCCTTGATCCCTCTCAGTCAATATTGACTTGCCCTTTTGGGCACACTCTGCTATGACAGGGTTTCAAACCCCATGTTATTTCCATTAGGATTACCAATTTCTAAAGTCGATTCATATAATGTTTAATAGTTAAGAACATGACTGAGGGTATGATTTCGACAAGTAAAGTGAGTTGAAGTAGTATAAATACCCCAAAGGGTTCTACAGATTGGCACAAGGACCAAAACATAGCAACAAGCCCAGACTATAATGATATTTATTAAGTCACAGTTAGAAATACAGTAGAGTCATCAATCGAGATGGACCAAGTCCGAATACCCAGTGGTAACAAACCCTACGTTCATCATACAATGTGTGTCTCAATTCAACATAGCACCATATAGTTCAAATCTGGGGTTTCAAATCCTTAGAACATTATTTATAACCATTACTCACCTTAAGCCGGTCGAAATCCTAGCTCTCTTTGCCCTTTCCTCGCAAATCTACCTCCTTGTGCATAGAATATGGTCAAAACCACATGGAATACATTACAATAGGCTAAGGGAACATAACCCAATTGAAAATGCTCAAAAATTATCAATAATCAGGAAGTTGGCAAAACCCAATCCCTGGTCCCACTTCTCGAAAAATTATAATCACATCACCGGATTCCTCATCTCACCACGAGTCTATACATATTAAATTTACCAAAATCTGGGCTCAAATGCTCCCTCAAATCCCAAATTTTAATTTCAAAAGTCAAGCCCTAGATCTTTCAATTTTACTCAAATTACCATGAATTTGAGGGTTAATTCTTTAATAAAATCATGTTTCTAAGCCATAGGACTCACCTCCAATCGACTCCCAGTCAAAACCCTCTTTATACCTCATCAAAAGCTCTCAAGGTTACTCAACAATGGTGGAAGACTAGGTTCGTGGATGAAATGTTTAATAAAACCCTTCTATCAGTATGGTTTTTACCCTGTGCAATTGCATCCAAGCCTCTACGATCGCATAACACCACTTTTCCCAGGCCTCCAAAATAGCCTATGCGAATGCAAACCCCTTTTATGCGATCGCACTGCTTCAACACTCAGACCAATGCAATCGCATACCATTCTCTGTAATTGCATTAAACAAATACCCATCAGGACCCCAGGTTCATTTAACACTACGCAATCGCAACGCACCTCATGCTATCGCAATGAACAACATTCTCAAACTATGCAATTGCATGCCCTTCTTTGCGATCGCATTGAACAATCAGAATAACTTCCCCCAAACTTTCTAAATGATCGCGATAGCTCTCGTTCGATCTCAATGAACAAAATGTCTGCAACACACCAACTGAATTTCTGCAACTGCCGAGGGCTAAAAATGGTCTTGTTGACCATCGAAAATCACCCCGATGCCCCCGAGACCTCAACCAAAAGCACCAACACATCCTAAAACATCATTGAAACTTGTTTCAATCATCAAAACATATCAAAAAATGCTGAAACCATTAAATTACATCAGATTCAACCCAAAGTTTCTTAAAAACTTATGAAATACGCATTTAATCAAAAACCCAACAAAAATACCTCTGAATGACCTAAAATTTTGCACACACATCCAAAATAATTAACAAAGCTAGTGCAACTCTGCGAATTACATTCCGACCCCTGGATCAAAATCTCACCTACCAACCCGAATTCTCCAAAATACTAACTTCGCCAATTCAAACCTAATTCTACATCGAACCTAAAAAATATATTCTAATCGCATTCTTATGTCGCAAATCATCCCCTGAAGTTAACTGAATCATTGGAAATCACATCCAAGCCCTCCAACTCAATTGTCAACATCGGGTTGATTTTTCCAAAACCAACCTTCTTTAAGGAGACCAAGTGTCTCATTTCCATCTAAAACCAATTCAATTCGACTCGATCACCTCAAAAACTGATAATGAAGCATAGAGAGACATAATATGAAGGAAATAAGGCTATAAATCACATGATAACGGGCTGGGTAGTCACATATTTCGAGGTCATACATTTTGCCTTTGTCATAATAAGGCCATTATAGACAATTAAAGGTATTTAATGCTACATTATAAATGATAACCATTGTAATTTAATGCAAATTCTCCAACATTATCAGTACTTAATGCCTATTAAATACTGTATCCATTCCTACTTTTGCTATCAGTTCATTTTCTTATCTAGACTTTTGAACATAAATAGTTGCGGGTATCGGGTCCCTCGAATCTCTACTCGTGCCTCTTTAACTATTCTTTGATGATCGTCATCCTTTGACAAATTTACGTTTCATGATGTGTCATATTTCATTAAATTCAATATATAAGAACTTAATTTTTACCAATATAATAGTGCCCTCACTTGCCATGTATTCATCAATAGAATATTTGGGAAGTGGATTTTATTAAAGCGGGAATATTTGATTCCATTAGTTCCTCTCTGGAACTGACACTTCATTTGTCACTTCTACTTAATGACCACTACACGTGGCATCTTATGATTTGTTCTGTGACTTTCAACATTTTTAACGGTTTTTTATGGCTTCGCCAAAATGAAATGTCATTTACATTATCACAACTTTTCTTTTGACAATTGCTTTTGAGAATAAATATAGTTTTCACTTTTGTTTATGTGACAAATAATTTTAAAAATATTCAATTCTTGTTTTCTTCTTCCTCGTACTATTATGTCTTCGTCAAACCCTAACCCTAGAAGAGTCCCCATTGTTGGTAACCTTCGGCTTGCTCCTGTTAGGAGTAGGACAGGAGATAGACTTCATAATCTATGGTCTTCATCTGCACGAGGTTCTTCTCTTCCTTTGTCCTGTTCTACTCCACCATCTAGAACCAGAAGCTCCCCTTGTCAAAGGTCTTCGTCTAGAGGTAAAGAACCCACTGAGCCCCTTTGTGAACCCACTTTAGATGAGATTGTTCCCGTTAAATTATCTTTTTTATAATGATAGATAATCTCTCAAAAACCAAGTGTCTTTATTAGATCATGTTGTCATCTACCCAACTCAGATTACTGAAGGTCTGACTTGTTTAGTTCGTAAAGAGTTCCATTGGAGCCATGACTTCCCTAATATAATTCCCAATGCCAACAAAAGAATCACTTCTTATTTAATTGAGTTTAAAATTACTAAAATTCTTCTATTACTTCTAATCAAAAATAAGTGGAATAAACACTTAACTTGGAATTTAAACCAAAAGAGCAAAATATTGTAAATGATATAATTACACAACCCCAAAATAATCGTCTACCAAAGTGTGTGCTAGAACCTAGTGTCACAAGTTACAGGCAACTAGTAGGATATACACCCAAAAGAATATCATACTATCCTACTATTTGATTTAGGATAGACAAAAACTAAAAATACAAGAGAAAGACTTCTTCAGCTGCGAGTTGGTGCGGAGGAAATTAGCTCACCATAGAAGTCGCTAGTCCGCTCTTGGGTGTGCACCAAAATGATAGCCATATCCACCTACCTCAGATCCTGTACATTTAAGTATAGAAGTATAGCATGAGTACATAAAGAATATGTACCTAGTAAGTATCCCGTATAATCTCGAAGTAGAGACGAGAGGTTGACTTAATACTCATTAGGGTCGGATAATATTATAAAGTGTAATGCAACAATGAAGAATCTCTAATATGCAATAGTTTATAACAAGGCATATAAGTTCTATTTTTATTAGAATTACAATTTAACCAATTACTTCCATTACAATTATCAATTTATTTCGGGCCATGAAAGGCAATATCAATATTTAACAATCCCAAGCAAGCAAAATAAGCATGCAAAAATATGCTGAGGCGGCCCGATCCAACAGAAATAAATTGTGCAGTTGCCGAGGGTTGATGACATGCCTATAGATACATCTATTCATACCGAGGCAATCAGCCGGATCCTCAAATAAGAAGAAATATCAAGTATACACACAAGGCACATCAATAGTCATTAATGCCAAGCAAGACTTCAACAATTATACAAGTACGTTCTTATTCCCTTTTTAAATCTCTAGAATATCCTAGGTGCTCGTAATACCTAGATAATATAGAGAGTCATATAAAATAAGCATGATGTGGGTCCTAAACTATACGGACAATTAACATAATAGTAGCTACGCACGGACTCTCCTCACCTAGCACATGAGTAGCCCCTGCATTTAGCAACAGTTACTTAATTATTTATCCTTTGGGGAAAATTCCCTCTTACAAGATTAGAAAGGAGATCACCTCACTCTGAAGCGCACTTCCGTTATCAAGAACTAGCCCAAACCCTCAATTCGTAGCCGAACGATCACAAACTAGTTAAATAAAATAAGAACTAGTCAATAAAGGCTTACAAGTTCGAATAGAGATGGGCTGAGCACCCAGTGCCAGATCAATACAGAAATCAATATACCTGTAGGGTGGCATACCCGGCAGGTTAGTAGGGAAGACCTCGGGATAATCCCGTACACCAGGAACTGAATCAATAGAAGGAATCTTCGCGCTAGAGTCACGAACATATGCTAAATAAGCTACACACCCCTTCCCGGCCATGCGTCGAGCCTTAAAATATGAAATAACATTGCGATCGGAGTGGCCTAGGTCCCTCTCCACTCTAGTCGGGGTGATTCTGGCAAGGCCAAGGTGTCTTAGCATGACAATCTAGGATTGCATGATATGGGGACAACCAATCCATCCCCAATATGACATCGAAGTTCACCATGTTTAATAGCAATAAATCGACATGGGTCTCAAGACCCTCGAATATAACCACACACGAATGATGCACCCGGTCGACTACAATAGAGTCACCCACTGGTGTAGACACATAGACTGGAATGTCTAGGTCATGGCTAGGCACGGCCAGGAATGGTGCAAAGTAGGAAGACACATATGAATATGTAGACCCAGGGTCAAATAATACTGAAGCACCTCTATCACAAACCAGAATGGTACCGGTAATCACAGCATCAGACGCCTCTGCCTCTGGCCTAGCTGGTAAAGCATAAAATTAGGGATCGGCACCACCTCTTTGAACTATGTCTCTGCGACGGTCATCCACCGACTGACCTCTACCACTGGCGGGACGGTCTCCACCTCTACGGTCTCGACCTCCACCTCTATGATCCCTACCCCCACCCCTGGCTGGCTGGGCAGGCGGTGGGTCAGTTGGGGCCTGAATCATGGGGCGAGGACCCCGCTGCTGCGTGTTGCCCACTACTCCAGGGCAAAACTTAACAAGATGACCTGGGTCACCACAGCCGTAACAACACTTTGGCTGCTGGGTCTGTTGACCCTGACGATCTGAATGGCCCCCACGAACACTCTGAAGAGGCTGAAAACTGATCAGAGGCTGATCTGAATACTGCTCACAAAACCCACGATCACCTGAACCACCCAGCGAAACCTGGAGAGCTGACTGAAAAGGCCTGGAAGACTGGCCCATATCATAAGAATCCCTGCCTTCAGATGAGGCACTACTAAAACTGTTGGAATGATGAGGCCTCTTGTCTGAAGCATAACTACCTCCCCGAGAAAGAGCCATCTCAACCCTACAAGCTGTATTAGCCGCCTCCTAAAAAGATATGTCACTCCGAACTCCCATAGCCATCTGAATTCGGATCAGCTCATTTAGCCCATCTATAAACCTGCGGAACCTCTCCCGATCTGAGGGGAGTATCACAACCGCCTGACGTGCCAGATCAAAAATCCTTGTCTCATACTGGGTAATTGTCATAGAACCCTGCTGGAGGTGCTCAAACTGCCTCCGAAGTGCCTCCCGCTGGGTAACAAGGAGAAACTTCTCCAAAAATAACTCTACAAATTGGTCCCATGTTAAGGTCGGGGACCCTGCTGGTCGAGTCAAACAGAAATCTCTCTACCAAGTTTTGGCGGATCCTGCAAGCCTGAATGTGCACAAATCAACCGTGTTGGATTCCACTTTTCCCATAATCTTGAGAATCTCATGGCAACTGAATAAGAAATCATGTGGATCCTCTTATAGGGCACCGTGAAAGTGGTGGTAAAAAGCTTGGAGAACCGATCAAGTCTCCATATAGCATCAGAAGTCATGGTCGCTCTGTCTCCAGCCTGAGCTGTAGTGCCTGTCTGAGTAGCCACTGCTGACTAAACTACTGGTGCCTAAGCTTGGGGAGTTACTAGCTCTGGAGTACGTGTAACAGGATTCTGGACCCCTCTTCTAGCCTGAGACATGGCTGGTGCAACTTGTAGTAAGCCTGCTCTGGCGACACTGTCCATAAAACCCGTTATTCTGACCAAAGCCTCCTGAAGATTCGGGGTAAATAGGACCTCTCCTGGGACTTGAGCTGGGCCCACTGGAGCTGCTAAGACCGGAACCTCCTCACCAATTTCAACATGAGGCTCCACCTATGGAACCGCTGCCTGGGGCTGAGCTTTGCCCCTACCACGGCCTCCAACATGGCCTCGGCCCCTGCCCCTCGCGGGATCAACCTGGGGCTCAGGCTGCTGATAGCGAAGGAAGAAGCGTGTGTCCGCACCATCTGCGAAATGAGAAAGTAGAAATTCAATCACTATTTGAGGAACAAATCGCATGACAGGAAGGAACAAATGAGAGACTTTTTCTAACTAAATAGACTCTGGAGGACAAGTACAGACGTCTCCGTACCTACCCTTCAGACTCTACTAAGCTTGTTCGTGAGTTGTAAGACCTATGTAACCTGGAGCTCTGATACCAACTTGTCATGACCCTGATTCCCCTACCATCGGGATCGTGATAACGCATACTCGTGGTAGCTAGGCAAGCCAATTATCTCACCATCTTCATGTTTATACAACCATTTTGTTCTCATATTTTATAGCATGAATAATACTCAAAACTTTAAATGCGGAATTGTTTCGAATAAAAGACGAATAATAGAGTAAAATAGTTGACATAAATCCTCTACCCAAGATGTGGAGTCACAAACTCACGAACTACTAAAGAATAACTACACATAATGGTCTGAAAGAAATAAACAATAACGGTCTATCTCGGAACAATGAGACCACAACAATAATAAAAATAAATAGAGGAGATGTCGGGCCTGTGGACTCCTGCAAGCTACCTCAGTCTTGGAAGTACGATAATCCCGCTTGTGTACTACTGCTGCTCCTGCTCAAAACCTGGACCTGTGCAAAAATGCACAGAAGTGTAGTATCAGCACAATCCGACCACATGTGCTGGTAAGTGCCTGGCGTATCCCGACGAAGTAGTGACAAACCTAGGACCAGACACTCACATAAACTTGTGCAGTTCTATATGTACGTACCATAGAATAGCAGAGATATTGAGCAACACAATTAACAAAGGAGGGATAATGCTGGGGAAGCACCATCGGAACCACATAATAAATCAATAAAGTAAAAGCAAAGTGTAGCAAAAACAGCTATCGCAAAGCAATAAATTTAAATGGTTGCACGGCATCACCCTTCATTCTTTTACTCTCATCCTCACCAAATAAGCAGATAAAAGGGCACGGCATCACCCTTCGTGCTTTTACTCTTATCCTCACATCCATGGCACGGCATGATCTTTTGTGCATGGTTTAAGCAACAACGGAACGGAATGTTCCTTCGTGCATAAATAATAAACATGGCACGGAATGATCCTTCGTGCATAATTTAAGTAACAACGGCACGGAATGTTCCTTCGTGCATAAATTGTAAACATGACACGGAATGATCCTTCGTGTGAACATAAGTAAAAATGGAACTGCTTCACCCTTCATGCATTATCACTCTTCCTCACCCAAATAACAGTCACAGTCAATGGCAAAAGAATGAAACAAGTAACATGTACTGTCCCGACAAGGGAGTAACAACAGTCATAACAATATCCCGGCAAGGGAACAACATCAACAACATAACAAAGTCCCGGTAAGGGAAATAATAATCAACCTTCACAACCCCGCAAGGGCTCAAGAATATGACTTAGGAGTATTCCACATTAGCTCACAACATGTATCAACAAACGAATCACAGTCATGCTAGACTCCAGTGTATATATGCTCGTCACCACACCTATACACCACACTCGATCACATAGCAATTAGTAAATAATTACACTCAATCCTATTCCCTCAAGCTAGGATCGATCAAACACTTGCCTCAAAACCTTGAAGTCCAATTTAACCTTCAACTATCGCTTTACCTTGTAATTCAGCCTTCAATTCGCTCGAATCTAATCACAATTGGTTCAATTACTTTAATAAATACTATATAAATTGGTTTGGATTCATAAAAATGTTTTCTCATTGTTTTACTCAAAATTTCCAAAAACACCCCCAGTCCCACGTTGTCGAAACTCGGGGTTTGGATCAAAATTTGGTTACCCATTCCCTCACGAGTTCAATTATATGATTTGTTTTTAAATCGACCTCAAATCAAGGTCCAACTCCCCAATTTATGAAAAACCTGGGTTCTACCCAAAAACAACAATTTCAACCATAAAAACCTTTGATTTCTCAAGGAAAACATGTTTAATTATGTTAGGAATTGACAAAGTTGAGTGGAAATCGACTTACAAGTGATTTGTAGTGACATTGCTCTTGAAAAATCACCTATGGGGTTTTGGGTTTTGAAAGAATGGTGAAAAAGGGGTTTTAAATCGTTTAAGTATAAAATTTTACAGCTGCGGATATGGGAATTGCGAACATATGTTCGCAATTGTGAACGTAATAGGTTCTGGGCTGCGGACATCATATTTGCGAAGAAATTGTTCGCATTTGCGAACTTAGGCCTTTTCTGGGCCACATCGCATTTGCGAAGGTTTGTTCGCATTTGCGAAGGTTTGTTCGCATTTGCGAAGGTTTGTTCGCATTTGCGAACCAAGGCCAATTCAGGGCCACTTCGCATTTGCGAAGGTTTGTTCGCATTTGCGAACCAAGGCTATTTTGGGACAACTCGCAATTGCGAGTAACTTTTCGCAATTGTGAAAATATCAGCTGAGGGAAAAATACTAGCTGTGTTCTTTTTCAGTATTTGCTCTAACGGCCTATCAAATCTTCACCCGAGCCCTCAGACTCCAAACCAAAGATGCACACAACCTCAAAAACATATCACAAACTTGCTCGCGCGATCAAATCGCCAATATAACATCGTTTTCATAGAATGAAAGCTCAAATTCATGATTTCTTCTTTTAAACTTCATAAACTTTCAAATTTTGAACTCATGGACCAAAACACATCAAATGACATTCAATTTCCGTCAAACTTTGCAGGAAGTACTTGAATAATACTTCCTCTATTTCAATTTATGTGAACCTATTTCCTTTTTGGTCCGTGCCAAAAAGAATGACCCTTTTCCTTATTTGGAAACAATTTACCTTTATGCAATGATTTATAGCCACACAAAATATATTTGCCCCATTCTACACCACAGGCTCAAAAGTCTTCTCTTTTTTCTTAAACTCCGTGTCCAATCAAATGGGTTCACATAAATTTAAACGGAGGGAGTATATAAGACTTGTACCGGGTGTCGGAACAAAAATACGAGCCCGATAGCATGGTATTGTAATCAATTTTCATTTCCATTTTCCTTAATAATATTAGAAAAAAAATTTAACAGAAAAATTTATATCTTGGGCTCTAGGCCTCGGACTTCGACTCCGTATGCATGCACGAGTCCCATATTTTCCTACGGACCTTTCGGGACCGTCCGATCTCAGGTCCGGGTCCGTTTATCGAAAATGTTGACCGAAGTCAACTATATCATATTAATATCAAAATTCTTCAAATTTTCCATAGAATTCACATATTCTAACACAAAATAATTAGCTACGTGCCCGGACTACACACGTAAATCGATGCAATATAAAATAAGGTTTTTACGGCCTCGGAAGCGAGGAACATATGAGGAAAATAGGTGATGACCTTTTGGGTCGTCACAAGCATTTTTCAATTCTGTTCAGTCGCCCATCTTTATAACAAGGGAATATTTTCAGCATTTTCATTTCTGCATCAGGCGCCCACCTGTATAACAAGGGATTACTTTTCAGCATTTTCAATTTCTATTCAGGTGCCCACCTGTATAACAAGGGAATATTTTCAGCATTTTTAATTTTTGTTCAGGCGCCCACCTGTATAAGAAGGGAATACTTTTCTGCATTTTTCAATTTCTGTTCAGGCGCCCACTTCTATAACAAGGGAATATTTTTCTGCATTTTTAATTTCTGCATCAGGCGCCCACCTGGATGACAAGGGAATACTTTTCTGCATTTTCAATTTCTGTTCAGACGCCCACCTGGATAATAAGGGAACATTTTTTTGTATTTTCATTTCTGCATCAGACGCCCACCTGTATAACAAGGGAATGATTTTCAGTATTTTCAATTTTTGTTCAAGCGCCCACCTGTATAACAAGGGAATATTTTTCTGCATCAGGCGCCCACCTGTATAACAAGGGAATATTTTCAGCATTTTCAATTTCTGTTCAGGCGCCCACTTGTATAACAAGGGAATAATTTTCAACATTTTTCAATTTCTGTTCAGGCGCCCACCTGTATAACAAGGGAATATTTTCAGCATTTTCATTTCTGCATCAAGCGCCCACCTGGATAACAAGGGAATATTTTCAGCATTTTCATTTCCGCATCAGGCGCCCACCTGTATAACAAGGGAATATTTTTATGCATCTTAAAAGTTTTTCTTTTCCAATAAGTAACATCATGACATATTAAAAGCCCCATACTGGGGCAGAGGAAAAAGTTTGCTTTGTTTTTGCAATAAGCAGGTACCAACCTAGAGAACGAAGAAATGCATTTTAAAGTCATACAAATGGAGGGAAGCAATATGTTGGAAGCATATCACAAGCAAAAGATTTACCGAAAAATGGGAGATGTAAATAAAGAGCAACATGCAAGATGAATGATCAAGAAAACACAACATACAAGACATATATAGGACTTTTTTGTAATTCATATACCATAGCTTAGGCTAGCTTCTTTATTTTTATCCAGGTGTAATAAGGAGTCAGTCAGCAGTAACAGCAATAACAACAACAACAGCAACGAAATCATAGTTCCTCTGGTAGTTCCAAACTACCAGACCTTCCCGAACTATACTGACCTGATTCTTATTTAGCCCATGATATGTAGGCAACCTCTGAAGCGGAGTGCGGTGAAAAGCTTTTCAAAAAATTCTCCATACAGAATATGCGAGTGGGCAAAAATCTCTCATTACTGCTTACTTGTCTTTGCACTGAAACTCTTCGTGTTCCCGAGCAAAGAGGGGCAACTTTGAGCACGTGATTTTTGCCCCAAGCAATTGAATTCCAAAATATATAAAAATAATACAAAAATGATTTTTGTTTGCAACTATGTGATTTGTGTGAAATACCAGTGTTTTTTTGAAATAAATTGAAATGAATTTACAAAAATGAGGAATTAATATTAATGTCACAAAAATTGTAGAACAAATGCTAAGAAATTGGAAAATTAAACAAAAATACAAAAAAAATATCAGAAAATCAAGGAAAATACAAAAAATGGAAAATAAAGGAAATATATCAGCTTATAAAATAAATACAAAGGAAAAAATACAAAATACCAAAAGAAAAGACAAGAAAATAATAAAAAGGGCACAAAAAATACAATGTATAATTAATTTGGGCCAAATATACAAGAAATACACATAATACATAAGCCCAAAACAAAAACAGACCAGGCCCAAATCGTTTAGCTCGGTCTGCCCAGCCACTAACCAAACGATGCCGTACCAATTGAATAAATCTAAGTCATTGATGTATTTGATCAATGGACCACAGAAGGCGGTGCCTTTTTTAATGAAACGATGTCGCACATGAAATCAATCTCAACCGTTAGTTACAACTGATCAAATGGACGAGGCCAAGGTGCCATTTAAATGAAACGACACAGTTTAAGACAATTAATCTTGACCATCCAGTGTTATAGTCTAACAGACCCAATGAAACCCTTCATTAATCTACACGACATCGTTTAAGATACAAATTAACCTGGCCATTCATTTGATCAAATCCAACAGCCAGGGATAAATAATATACAAATAATATATATCTACCATTCCCCCGTCTGCCCCCCTCATTATACACACACACACATCTTATGTCCAAATCCTAGCCGCCCAAAGTCTCCTTCTTCCACTCTCCACCGTCCCTCATGGAGACCATCGAAAGTCAGCCCAGACCTCCATCTCCGGCCTAAGCTAACCACCAAAATACCTTCCTCGCCCCTAAAAACCATTAAACCCCATTAATCCAGACCAAAGACCAACAATCTCCACCAATCCTGAAACTCCGGTCGCTGGAACCCTAGTTGGTGACCACCTAAGGTATGAACCAGGGTCCCAAAATAACACCACTAGGCAACCTTGAGACGATCTACCACCCTATCTAGGTGGTTTCCTTCGAATAAGTTCCCAACCCGTCGAATATTCAAAATACCCTCGCTAGAACCCTACTCCGGCGAGTACCCAAAAACAACCATACTCTCAAAACCTTACCCTAGGTCCCCCAGACCCCTTGCACACACTCAAATCAAACCCCCAAGGCCCCGTTTGGAAGATCTAACTCTCAGAAGACTAATAGTCTTCGAAACTCTGAAAAATAAAGAAAAATGAAAAGAACAAAGAAGAAAGAAAGAAGAAAAGAAAGAAAGAAAAGGATAAAGAAAAGGAAAATGGCCTGAAAAAGCTAAGTACCCCCACCCTTATTTTCGTGTTCACTTGTTCTGAAACTTGCTTCTTTACATGCCTATCATCCTTGTCTGAATCTGTTCCTATGCATGTCTAAAACATGAATCTATATATGTTTTTGTATATAATTTGTACTTTTTCATACGAGCCTTGAATATCATACATGCCTAAAATTATCTAAGTGTTCTTAGGATTTTGATATTAACTACTCATGAATCGTGTGCTAATTAGCCAGTTTTATGTAATTGTTCAGTATATTCTATCTCGATTGGGCTTTAGTTAGTTGGAATTCAACCATTATCAAATTTTTCCTCTGAGTTCTGATTAATTGGAAGCTACGTCGTGATTAAGGTTATTTGTGCAAAAAAACGTGAATCTGGTTATATTTGTAATTTTATTTGTATGTTAGTTTGTTCTGAACCTTTGAGTGCTTATGTATGCTTAGGTCATATGTTAAATGTTTTGTGGCTATTTTATTTGTATGTTAGTTTGTTATGTTAGTTTGTTCTGAACCTTTGAGTGCTTATGTATGCTTAGGTCATATGTTAAATGTTTTGTGGCTATGTTTGTGAACTAAGTATAGGTTATAATTAGTGGTTATTTGTAAAAGTTGTTAAAATTGAAAAAAGCTGTAGTCTGAAATTGATTAAGTCTTAAAGACATGGCTTAGGGTGGCTATTTGTTAAATACGTGCTACCCTAGTCTTGCTAGACCTAAGGTAGGTCGGGTAATAATAACCAAAGGCAAAGGGTAAAAGGGGAAGGGTAAATGGTATTTTTGTGGATTAAATAGAGCTTATAGGGACAACAATGACTTTAATGCTTGGTATTTATTTGGATAATAAGGGGTATACTAGGTAGAGTTAAAAGGTATTTGTATAATAAACCTTAGCAAGTGAGGGTAATTGGGTAAAACCTGCCTAATAGAACCCAAAAGAACAGCCCCGAACCTTCTAGCAGGGGTTCAAGGGCATTTCGATATAATTTTGATAGACTTTAATGTAATTAATTGAAAAGAATAGGGGAGGGAAATATAATTAACTTATTTGAAATCCCCCCCCCCCAAAATGACTCTATAAATAGGCTTTTACCAAGCCTGAAAAAGGGGCTGGTTCCATTTTTCCGGGGTTCGATTTTTGGAGGTTCCATCTATAATAATTGAAAGAGATTCTGAGAAATTTTGAAAGGTTCCAGTTCTGAATTTTACAATTAAAAGGGTCTGAAATATATTTGACAGATTCAGCTGATACCATTTGTCTACTTAATCTTAAATTCGAGAATTGTTGCTTTGGGATCTTTGGCTGGTGTTTCTCTGCTATGTTGTCCTCACTAGCCTTGATTTCAATTTTTCTCGAAGTTGATTGTTGTTTGTTTATCGAGCTTGGGAATTGTTGTGTTGTTCCTCTATTGTTTGTTAGTGTCTCTCTACTGTTATCATTGTTGGCTGCTTCTGTTCTTCATCTCCTTAGAACTCACTGATTCATTTTCGTTGATCAGGTGCACATCTGTTTCCTGGAGATGCAATTGAGATTCATGAATGAAGAAATGAAGTTTAGTTAATTTGTGATGAAGCTGTTTTTTGTTTCTTCTTTCTAGCTGAAGTTATATTTCATAGAACTCATTGTAATTCGTTAGGTATTGGTTGTAATAATTAACAGCCATATGATTGTGATTTAGATTAGAGTAGAGTAGTTAATGTAGTACTTAAACGTAGTTAATAGCTTATCACTTAATTCAAAACTAAAATAAGTTAAAATGAAATTAATACACTTAGGTAAGTAAAATACAATTCTGAAAATGGACGTATAAATTGGTATCTAACTACTCATGTTAATTAAACTCTGAATCTGGATCAGTCTAATTAAAAAGGGAATAAGTAGTTCAATTTTAAATAGTATCATTGCCTAGCTTCACTCAAAATCGATTTAGATACATATTTGTTTTAGATTTCTGTGATTATAAACAATTCAAGCATGTTTAGCTAGTATAGCAATATTGATACAAGTTATAGTGTTAGAATTTTTAGTTGATTATTGAAATTACTATTTTTAGTTGATTATTGAAATTACTAGTGATTGAAATGTAACTTGGTACCTTTGAAATAATATGTGTTTACTCATTTTCTCTGTCATTTGAAAAATATTTGTTTAAATACTACTTTGAAATTGTTAACTTGTTCTTAAATTCGTTCATATATTTTGGTCCTAATCATGAATATAGGCTCAGGTCCGAGTAATCAGACGCTTGTGTTATCAACTAAGAACAGTAGCGTACGTTGGGCTTCAGAAGCCCAAATGTCTTTAATAAGGGACTGCTAAAGCAGTCAGAAGTCCAAGCCCACTAATGAATAATGGCCTGGACTCCAAACATTATTGCTTTAAAAAATAAGACAAAAAACAAATATGTGTATTAGGAAGAAAAAACAAAAATAGAAAACATAGTATATAAATAGGATTAAACCTTAAAATAATGGATGAGCCTCGTTTCGAAGATGAAAATACATAGGGCCCCCAAATGGATTTCAATGTAAAAATGCTAGATTCGGAGGGACTGTTTAGCAAATTTCACGGTCCTTCCCAAAGATAATAAAGACGTAGACATTATAGGAACGATAAATAAAAATTACGTTCCTAATACGGGTATACATTTTATGTGACCCAAATCTCAAATTCCGACGAAACTGAAATTGTCACGACCCAAACCCCGATCATGATGGCACCCAACATATTGCTAGGCAAGCCCGACCATGTTTTCCATATTACCAGCAAATTATTAATTAATAATAAATAACCACTGAAAATAAGAACACCTGTACTATCACTAAACAGTTCTAAGGGTAACCTCACAGGTAAGTTATCAACCAGTGATAAGTCCAATTCCAGTCCACAACTGTCTCACAATGATCCCACACTGACCTAGTCCTCACTCATACTACTACAGCGTGCACCCCGATCCAATATATATCTATATATATATAAAAATGGTGCGACGTGCAGCCCGATCCAATATATATATAGCGCTGCGGCGTGCAGCCCGATCCAATATATATAGCGCTACGGCGTGCAGCCCCATCCAATATATATAGTGCTATGGCGTGCAGCCCGATCCAATATATATAGCGCTGCGGCGTGCAGCCCGATCCAATATATAAAGTGTTGCGGCGTGCAGTCCAATCCACATATATATTACTGCGGCGTGCAGTCCGATCCAATATATATAGTGTTGCGGCGTGCAGCCCGATCCAATATATATAGCGCTGCGGCGTGCAGCCCGATCCAATATATATAGCGTTGCGGCGTGCAGCCCGATCCAATATATATAGTGTTGCGGCGTGCAGCCCGATCCAATATATATAGCGCTGCGGCATGCAGCCCGATCCAATATATATATAATACCTCCTACGGCGTGCAGCCCGATCCAATATATATAGTGCTGCGGCGTGCTGCCCGATCCAATATATATATATAGGGCTGCAGCGTGCATCCCGATCCAATATATTATATATATATATATATGTATATATATATATATATTCGCCCCCATCTCAGTCAATCTAGACTTGGCCTCTCGGGCCCGTTCAACTAGAACAGGGAATCCCACCCTATGTAGTCTCTCTTAGAGTACACATCTAGCACTGGCTCATGATATGCTATACAACTATGAAAACGGCTGAGTGTATATGTCCAACAAGATATAAGGGTCACTTAGCTTTACAGGCTTCCCTAATACTCTACAGATAGGCACAACGCCCCAATTACCGCTACTAGCCCAATTACACAGATATAAGCTCAATATCAGTCATTATACACAGTAAACTATCCGTCGGGAAGGACCAAGTCCAAATCCCCAGTCACAATACCACCACGCTCGTTACATGACGTGTGTTTCATCATAGTATAGCTCTGTATAGTGCAAGTACGGGGTTTCAAACCCTTAGTACATCATTTATTACCACCACTCACCGAATCCGCAAAAGTCCTAGCTCGCCTTGCGCTTGCCTCGCTAATCAACCTCCCCGGATGCCAAATCTGGTCAAAATCAACAATAATACATCAAAATAGGCTAAATGGATATAACCCAATCGAAATAACTCGATTTACACCAAAACCCACAAAGTTGCCAAAATTTGACTTTCGGTACGCTTCTCGAAAAATTAAAAAAGTTGCATTTTCATAATCCCCATCTGAACACGAGTCCATACATATAAAGTTTATCAAAATCGGACTCCGTTTGCCCATTCAATTCGATGAATTTCTATATTCTAGGCTTGGAGCAAAAACCTCCATTAATACACCTTAAAGTCTTCAATTTTTAGTGATATAGATGAAGATTCTAGGATAAAATCATGTCATTAGACCACAAAACTTACCTCCAATGACTTCCCGTTGAAATCCCCTTCAACTCCCGTAACTTAGCTCTCAATGCTTGCCCACAAATGGTGAAATTATGAAAACCCTCACGGATGAAATGTTACTTAACAGGTCTGTCCGCCCAGGTAATTACTCTATGCGATCACATCTCATTATTGTGATCGCATTGAGCAAAAATTTACTCTCCATATTTAAATGCTATACGATCGCACACCTACAATGCGATCGCATAGAACAATTTTCTAGTCTCAAAAATTACTACTATGCGATCGCGCTCCAGCCCTGCGATCGGATAGAACAAATGACATCCAGGGACCCAGGGCCACAATACCCTATGCGATCGTACCCTTAACCATGCGATCGCAGAGAACAAGGTTCCAAACCTATGTGATCGCAGCCCCGTCTACGCGATCGCATAGAACAACTCAGAAGCTCAAATTCATCCTTCTATGAGATCGCATCACCCCTATGCGATCGCATAGAGTATCCCTCTGCAATAAATACCAGCAACCAGCAGCACTTCTAAAATGCAAGAAATGGTTCGATTGGACCCCCAGATTCACCCCGAGGCCCCCGAGACCCCCAACAAAAACCACCAACCTACTCCAAAACACGATACGAACATGTTCCAATCATAAAAACACACCCTTAAACATGGAAATCATCAAATCAAGGCGGATTCAAGCCTATGTCTCAACTAAAACTTTCAAAATCAACATCCAATCAAAACCCCGGCTGAACGATGTCCGAATGGCCTAAATATTTGCAGACATAGCCAAAATCACCTAACAGAGCTACTGCAACTCTCGGAAATTCATTCCGAGCCTCGGATTTAAATCTCACCTACCGTTCAGATTTCACCGAAGTTGAACCTTAGCCAATTCAAGCCTAAAGCTACACCGGACCTCCAAATTCTATTTCGTTCACTCTCCTAAGCCACAAATGACCTCCCGGAGCTGACCAAATAATCAGAATATGATTTCGAGCTCTAACTCACAAGTCAACATCTGGTTGACTTTTCCCAACTATGCCTTCTTCTAAGAGACTATTTGTCTCATTTCCAGCTAAACTCGACCCGAATTGACTCAAACTCACCAAACACACATATTGAAATATGAACAAGCATATAACGGTTAAAACGGGGTGATAACTCACATGATGACGGGCCGGATCATCACCGAAATGCACTAAAGTCACAGGCGTACTGGTTGCGTTGTGACTCGAAATGCGTTTTTGTGACGTCGCAATTCCTAAAAATAACAAAGCGGAACATTGATAGCATTTGGAAATTGAAGCATATAAGGAAATCAAATAAAACAAATACTGCAGTTGAGCGACCGTACTAGAACCACGGAATCCGGGAGTGCCTAAAACCTTCTCCCGGGTTAACAAAATTCCTTATCCGGATTTCCAGTTTCGCGGACTGTTAAACAAAGTCATAATTTCCTCGGTTCGGGATTAAACCGGTGACTTGGGACACCATTATTTTCCCAAGTGGAGACTCTGAAAATTAATAAAAAATCTCATTCCGAATGTCCTTTAATTGGAAAAACTCCTTCCCTATGATTATTATTATATCCCTTCCCCGGGTGTATTAGTTAATAGTGGATGTAAAGAAATGGGAGGTGTATATATATATGTCACACCTCCTTTTTCTTTACATCCACTATTTACTAATACACCCCGGGAAGGGATATAATAATAATAGGGAAGGAGTCTTTCCAATTAAACGACATTCGACACAAGATTTGTTATTAATTTTCAGAGTCGCCACTTGGAATATGATATATATATATATATATATATATATATATATATATATATATATATATATATATATATATATATATATATATATATATATATATACACACACTAAAGCTTGGCTACTAAAGCTTGGCTACAGGAGATCTCCATTGATAGGATGGCTCTTCGGGCTGAAAAGCCCGACATGTACGAGGAAATTAGACGCATGGAGATGGAATTCCTATTTGATGAACATGCTCTCGTCAACTAGATGCTCGTCAGGTAGTTTTACGCAAACGCGACCTACGGCATGGCCAGTACCGTCTTCGTAAGAGGTAAGTATGTTTGGGCCAATGTGCCTAGTGTTAGGCAGGCATTAAGACTGCCTGCTTTTGCTAGTGACGTGGATTTCTACCAAGACAGGCCCGGTGTCACTTGGGACACCATGATAGAGGCCTCATGTGTCGGTGGTCATCCTATCTGGCTCAAAGACCAAATAACTCTTAACTCTAACAGTTTCACACGTCCTACCAAGTGCTGGTTTATGGTTGTCCGTAACTGTTTTCTACCCTCCAGCAACACTACCGATGTTAACTTCAATCGGGCATTACTGACTTAGTTCTTTGTCACCCAGCTGGAGTTTGATGCTGCCCACTTGATCTCTGATGAGATGGTGCTGAGGGGACCCCTCAAGTCTAAGGGATTTTACTTCCCTTCTTTGGACACTTCTCTTTGCCTCTCTCACCTGACTCCCATATTACCTACGGATGGTGAGCTTCCACAAAAAGCTCCGTTCAAGGCTTCTATTATTCGGGTGGGTAGAGGCACCGACCCCATTGACATAGATGATAAGGATGACCTTATTTCGGTTGTCCAGTCTCGGAGATCCACTGACTCCGCAGGTACTTCTAGGCAAGCTCATTATGGAGCTGGCCTATCCAAGTCCTAGTCCACTAGACCTATGCTTAGGTCTTTGGAGGAGGAGGTTGTGGATCTACGCAGCTCCGTGGACGGCCTGCACACGCGCATGGACACGATGTCTTAGAGGCACTCTAGGTCTGAGAACCGTTTCATGGCATGGTTCAGAGCTCTGGGTCGCGCATGCAATGTCGACCCTGCTACCGTCTCCTACTCAGAGTGAGTCACATGTAAGTTTTCTCACCCTTATATGCTTTACATTGATTATTATAACGTGGGGACATGTCATGATTTTAAGTGTAGGTGGGAGACTTATCTTGTATTGTATGTTGTACATAGTAGATTTAGCTGTAAATTATATTAGCTGACTTGGCCCGATGATGGACACTTGGCGACGGGTTTCTTAAGGGTCTAAGTCGGAATAAAAACACACAAAAAATCAAAAATTTGAAAAATCCAAAAATATGAGTAGAGGGCTCTTCCCGATGACGGACTACTTGGACAAGTACTCTTGAGGGAAGTAGTCCATGTAAGAATTTTTATTTCTTTTCTTTTCTTTTTCTAGGTAGTGTATCACCTCCCCCTTGGTTTTTCTTTTGACCGCAGTTCTTTTCCAAGGGTTTTTATTGAACCGGGTTAGGTAGATTTTTTTTTAGGATTAGAGGGTAAAGGTTAACTTGTAACCCTGAGTATGCACATTAGCAAAACTAACATGAACTTGAGAATGTATTATCTAAGCTTGACTGTAGATTCTAGGATATTCCTTAAATTGCACAATACAGCTTGCTTGAACGTTGATAAGAATCTGTAGATGAACCTTATTCTAAATGAGTTTCATGCTAAGTGTGTGTGAGCTTTTACCTGCATTATATGTATTACAGGATACCTAGAACTTTCCCTGTGTGTGCAAAGCAAAATAGTAGTTGTTTAGTTATAGAGATGATAGAGGCATTTCTTTGTGTAACCCCATAAATCAATAAACTGTAAATTCACCTGTACATAGTATCCTAGTTAACCCCTTTGAGCCTTGAGCATGTTCTTTGATAACCCTATATTGTTCAATAAAATTTATATCATATGTTGTTGTACTTTATCTCCTAGAAGCAGTTGTGTTGTAATGAATATGCAAAAGTGAAAGTGTGGGGTGAAGGGAAATGGAAAAAGGGAAAATCAAGAATGAATGGTAAAAAAGGTAAACTGGCAATATACAGTAAATGCGTTACAAAGCAATGAAAAAAAATGTGTACATGTAAATAAGAAAGCCAGTTACACCAACAAGAAAAATGGGGATTAAAAGTGAATAAAAGGTGAAGGAATGGTTAGGGGAAGCATAATGCAAAAGCTTAAAGGGAAGTTGTGAAAAAGAAAGTGCTTAGGGAGGTTAGCCACTACAACCAAAAGTATCCTACCCGTCCCATAGCCTACATTACAACCCTTAAAGACCTCTTGATCTGTGATTTAATAACTCGATTAGTGGAGTATTACACTAGGGGCAAGCCTATGGTGTATCTGTGTATATATGAATGCTCTTTGCAAAAAGTGAGTGAAATTTTTCTATATCTATAAGTTCCATGTTCTAAATTGTTTATGTGTGGGAACTTATCTCAATATAATTGTGTGAGGTCATGTAACTCAGGAAGAAAAGGGTAAGTTTGCAAGTCTGTGATAATAATTAGAGTAAGCAATGATGTGCTGGCATTTGAGTTTACAGTTGGGTAAGGAGTGTGCATGTCTTAGGTTAATCATGAAAGATAGCTTTTGTGACATATTTTGGGGGAGACATTAATAAAATTGGCCTAATGTGTGATTGAGGTTGCTCGAGGATGATCAAAGGTTTAAGTGTGCGTTGTTGATAATAGGTGAATTTGACTATATTTATGCCCTATATAATCACACTTTATTGTTGTTTTGATATTTTTTGTGATGGCAAAATGCTCTTATTAGTGTTTTTAGTGTGTTATAGGTACACTTGAGCTAATCAAGACTAAAAGAGTGGTTTTGGAGTCAAAAGAAGGTGAAAAAGGCCAAGTGTGGAACAAGTCAAGAATTTGTGCTGAAAATAGCCGGAAGAATCCGAGGCACTATTTGCCCGCGGTTCCACCGCGACCAAGGTAGAACCACGGTAGAACAGGCCTGCGGAAGTTTGAAGATTCAGAAGACTCATTCCACTGCGGTTCCACAGCGACCGCAGTCAAACCGCGGGGGAAGCCAGGATTTTTAAGGTTAAAATTGTAAAAACGCAAGTTGTGTAACCTAAACCCTATATATAATGTTAGGATTCGTCCAAAGGAAGCAAGTATTGTATTATTGACTACTTTTGCAAGAAAATTAGTAAGAGAGAACTATCTCAACATTTTTCTTTCTTTTACATTGAATTCTTGATTATGAAATCAATTATCTATCTTGTTTTCTTGATTATGAGTAGCTAAATCTTTTTCTAAGGTTTTGATGGAACCTATTGATTGATGAACTTCTGGGTTATGCGAATTCAAATTGTTAGCTAGATTTCTATTTGTTCAACTTCATTCTTGTTGTAATTAATTGATAGGATCCTCAATTAGTTGTGCCTATTTAGCATGCATAACTTGGAAATGAGTGCATATTTAGGTTATTGTTGAACAACACCACACTTAGATTATTGGAGAAATCTATAATTATAGGCGTAAAGGTGGGTTTAGGAATAACGAAACCTTGGGTACAACCTAAAGTGAACTATTCAAATTAAAGCTAGCTAGGTTAGCTCGGAAGAGTGCAATAGTAAATTATTATAATTGATCGGGAGAGAATTACGGTAGAAATAGAGTTCATGATTGATAGAAAAACATTGGCAATTTGTATGAGCATAAACAGAAGGGATTCCTTCAATTGGGGAAATCAATACCTTAGTCTTTCTATTTATTCTTTACATCTCATTCAATTATTTTCTTCAAGTCTTTAGTTTCATGCAAAAGTTAGTTAGTAGAAATCATCCACAATTATATTCAAAAGTTTGGGAAGCTGATTCATGAGTATTATTGGGTTTTGGAAGTTGCAATTGATAGGTTAATTCTCTATGGGATCGACTATGGACTTAATAGACTGGATTATATTGACAGCGACCGTTGTTTGGGCATCAATCACTCATGTTATGTAGTCTATCCCTACACCTATCAATGAAGTCCTGGGCATCCTCATGATGCTCACCCCCGAAGACCGGAGGATGAAGCCTGGTCCATCTGTCTAATAAATTTGGTGGATCACCATCCACAACTGGCCTTGGTTGGGGTGCCACTACAGCAATTGGTTGAGTCCCATCTGCGGGTAGTACACCCTGAGTATGATATACTGTAGCAGCATGACCTTGAGCCTGAGTACTAGGGGTTTGGGCTCCCCCTTCTACCTGTGAAGTAGATGGGTCTGTTGGAAATAAACGAGCCTGAGTCATAGTGTCTATGAACCGTAGAATGCGACCAATGACCTCCTGAAATCTGGGTGCTGTCATGAAATCCGCCGAGGTAGGCTCAGTTGTAGGCACCTCACCCTGTTCCTCAATAATAGGATCCTCCACAGGATCTATTGGTGGTGCAACTAGAACAGCTCTAGGTCACCCTCGTACCCTACCACGGGCCGGTGCCCTCCCCCAACATCTACCTCAACCTCTAGCAATGGGGGGAGAGTAGCTCCTCTCGGGTCCGGAACGCCAGCAGTTTGAGTTCTAACTATCTGTGAGAGAATAGAAGAGGAAAATTTAGTACTCTAAGCACTGCACGACAGAAAATGAATTAAGAGTAGTCTTTCCAACTACCCTATAGCCTCTCAAAGATAAATACAGACGTCTTCGTACTGATCAACAAGACCCTATCAGGTTTACCCATAACTCGTGAGACCTACATGAACCAAGTGCTCTAATACTATGTTGTCACGACCCATTTTCACAATAGGTCATGAGGGTGTTTGACTTCCTTGTCAGGCAAGCCATTGCGAAAATATTACTGAAATTCTTATGTTACTTCTAATAAAAAATAAGTGGAATAAACTATTAACTTGGAATTTAAACCAAAAGAGCAAAATATTGTAAATGATAGAATTACACAACCCCAAAATAATCATCTACCAAAGTGTGTGCCAGAACCTAGTGTCACAAGCTACGGGCAACTAGTAAAATATACACCCAAAAGATTGTCATACTATCCTACTGTCTGAATCAAGATAGAAAGAAAATTAAAATACAAGAGAAAGACTTCTTTGGCTACGAGTCGGTATGGAGGAAAGCACCTCACCGTGGAAGTCCCTAGTCTGCTCATGGGTATGATAACCAGATCCACCTTCCTCGGATCCTGTACATTTCAGTACAGAAGTGTAGCATGAGTACATAAACAATATGTACCCAGTAAATATCCCATCTAATCTCGAAGAAGTAGAGACAAGAGGTCAACTTGATACTCACTAGGGTCGAATAATATTATAAATTATAATGTCACAATAAAGAATCTCTAATATGCAACAGTTTATAACAAGGCATATAAGTTACATTTTTACTAGAATTCCAATTTAACCAATTACTTCCAATACAATTATCAATTTTTTTCGGGCCATGGAAGGCAATATCAATATTTAAAGCTCCCAGGCAAGCAATATAAGCATGCGCAAATAAGGCGAGGCGACAACCCAGTCCAATATAAATAAACTATATACTTGCCGAGGGTCAACGACGTGCCTATCGATGCATCTATTCATACTGAGTCGATCGGCCCGATCCACAAATAAGAAGAAATATCAAGTATATACACAAGGCACATCAATAGTCATTAATGCCAAGCAAGACTTCAACAATTATACAAGTACGCTCGTATTCCCTTTTTAAATCTCTAGCATATCCTAGGTGCTCGTAGTAATAAGATAATATGGAGAGTCATATAAAATATGCATGATGTGGGTCCTAAACTACCCAAAAAATTAACATAGTAGTAGATACGCACGGACTCTCACCACCTAGCGCATGCGTAGCCCCCGCATTTTGCAACAATTACTCTGTTATTAATGCTATGGGGGCATTTCCCTCTTACAAGGTTAGAAATGAGACTCCCCTCGCTCAGAAGCGCACTTCCAATATCAAGAATAAGCCCAAACCCTCAATTTGTAGCCAAACTAGTTAAATAAAGTAAGAACTAGTCAATAAAGGCTTACATGGTCGAATTCTAACTGTTTAAGTAATTTCCTAAATTTCGACCTCGGGCCCACTTGCCCGAATTCCGACATTTTTTGAAGGAAATAATTCTCTACAACCTAAGGATCCGTAATATATGATTTATAGTCCATTTCATAACAAAATTTCATGATTAAACCATAGTTTTATTAAAACCCTAGGTCTAGCTCTAACCCTTTTCACCAAGTTTTTAGTGTTTAATCTACCTATTATACATGTATTTAAACTAATAACGAGTGGAAATAACTTACCTTGCAATGGTAAGTTGGTGCCTTCTCTCAAGAGCCCCCAAATTGCCCCAAGGTTGAGTGTAAAATGATAAAATGGTGTTTGAGTTCGAATTAAATGAAGCATACTGTCCAGTGATTTCCGCTTCTGCGGTTTGGGGACAATATTTAGGGTCCCACACCTGCGAAAAGGGAGACGCATATGAGGAACTAGGCAAAAGGGGCTGGACCGCATATGCAAAATCGCTTCTGCAGTTTTTGGGCCGCTTCTGCGGTTTTTGGGCCGCTTTTGCGGCTTGGGCCTAAGGTGGTTGGACCGCTTTTGTGGTCTAGGGGTCGGTTAAGCAGAACCGCTTCTGCGGTCTCTGGCCACTTCTGCGGTTTCCCTTGACCTGGCCGCTTTTCGCTTCAGCGATGGATTGATCGCATTTGCGGTCCCGTTTTTGGGGTCCAAGAACCGCAAATGCGGTTATGACAGAAGCAGCAACTTTCAGTTGCTTTCTTAAATTTCCTACTTCGCTCGAACCTCGATCATTTGACGCTCGGGGCTCCCGAGCCCAACCCGAACATACCACCAAGTCTGAAATCAAGAGGCGGATCTACTCACACCCTCGTAACACTCAAAATAATATTAAATCAAGGAAGCACCCCCTAAAACCAAATGAATCAAACTATTGAATTTCAAGTTCTTAATTCTCCTCTAACGGGTCAAAACGCCCTTATACTACTCGGATTAGCACCAAATTTTACGGGCAAGTGTTAAACAACATTATGGACCTGTACCAAGCTTTAGAACCAAAATCCGAGCCGGATACCCAGCAACTCAATGATTACTTGTTTTCTCTAATTCTTTAAAACTTAAATTAAATAATTTTAAATAAAAATTCACTACTTGGTCTAGGGACCTCGAAATTATATTCCCCGATAGAACCGCACAACATGTGCGCATAACCAACAAATCATAACATCTCAAAACACCGAAAAGAAACTCATAGCTCACTTTAGATTACTAACAAGCTCAATAATGATCAAATCAACCTATCCCTCAATAATACAATTTGGGGCCAACCAAGCGAACTCAATCTAAACACGTATCCACATCGGCCGACCAATGAAATCATTACCAAGAAAGCCTGAAGCTACTTCTTCCACTACTATAACTCCTATCGGAGCTGTACGATACAGTGTCCGGCACCAAATCGATACCAAAATCCACAACCTCACCCGGCGACATGCCCGGCCAAAAGACACACATCCAAAATGTCCCTCAACACCGGAACTAAATCAATGGTAGAAACCTTTGCACTGACATCCATCATGAAGGCCCAACTAAGAAAAGTAATTCTTCCCAGCAATCCTCTTAGTCTTTGAAATATAAACCACCATACTAGAACATAATCCAACGCACCTTGCCACTCATCCCGTGGCATTTCCGGCATAGCCCGTAGAGTAATAGTTCAGAATCACTCAACACTAAGATAACAAGTCTGAATTCCAACATTACATCCAAAAATCTAACATACCAGCAAGTAAAGATCCACTCGGGACACCAAATCCGAATAGCCACTAAATGGTGTTGATACACACTATCCACAACTACTACATAGTTTGTACATGAGAACTTCCAGTCTCCACTCCATATAGCACACGAATCACCATACCTGATCCCAAATTCCACAGTATGAATACATATCACACCTCAAGTACCCAATCATTTAACGAAATATATTCTAAAATTCCCCTGTACGATTACACGAACTCAGATATCAGCAGTCGATCTAGCAAGAAAGCGCCGCAATACTACCGAAGTATCATCAACTTAATAACATTGCCCGTTTACTAAAACATATACCCTCGTTAACTCTCTATGATTAGCAATACCATTCCCTTAATAATCTGAAGATCATTTACCCTAATCATCTGAAGCTTGATTCTCTAATCACCTAAAATTGCTCGTGCTGCTTAAGAATTTAATGACTTTCCATTGAGAATTGAACTGTAACCTTACACACACAAATCTCAATCCTCCACAACATACAACATATACCATACCATCCAAGGATAACATGAGCAATTCATATCTCCCTTCTGCGCTGCATATATCAACTCCCTCAACTAGTCAAGAACTTCCATTGATCCCATCCAAAAGAAAAATTGTTACACATACATGCTGCACATGTCCATAGAAAATATATATCTCCAAACCATGATGAAACCCAACAAGAATTCTCTCCCAATTCCATTTTCACAAGCTACTATCAGGACTGAATTATCTAACTAGACCAAGCTAAACAAGCTATCAGAACTCAAGAGCTTTGCTGCAAAACAACTGTACAAACTCATTGCCTCAAACGCACGTGAAGAATTAATCACATCCTTACCATACTGATTCGGTCTTTTCTCAAGCTATTCCATATGTCTAATTTCCCTTCTGATTCATCATCAACTTGATATTCCCCCTTGCTGTAGCACCACAATTCCTCAACCCAGGCTCACTACACGAGACCCAAGCACAAGACCATACTGCCTAAGACCCATAAGCCACTGAATCATCTCTCAAATATTCCCAAAAATACCACATTCCAAAATACTTTACCCTGAAGAACTTCCTGTGAATCTAGATTCGTTACCTTTACTTTCTAGATACGGATACATAGGATCCCATAATTCACATAAAAATACCAAAAGTCTTGATGTTTTCTAATGAAAACACAGTCTTTAACCACAAACACAACCTTAAGTCGCCTGATTATTACATGCAAAATTTTGAACACAACAAAACCATTCCCAAGAGTCATTTACTTCTTATTCAAACTGCAATTCACCTGATCAAATGAACATAACCATCCATGCCTCATTAGCACTCTGACACCGCAGGATATGACCTCATCCTAATACAAACAAGCATCTTCCTGCTCCATGCACCGAGCATTCTTTACCAATAACAGATTAAGACATTCTATGATTCTCACACATCTACAAAGCACCATATAAATTTTGTCAAAATATTGCTTCACTCGTTCCATCCTCGGCTCAATTTCCACAATTAGAACTTATTTGTCAGCATGCCTCAAACCTGAACAAACATAGCACATTATCATACAATTAGCTAATTAATAGCAAACTCCCCAGCTTGACTCGAAGACATATATCAAGAAACACTCAACAACTCATAACACTTTTACTCTAATGATGCCACAGTACTATAGTGAGATTAAACTCAAATCTTTTACATGTTTGTGAAAAAGCAGATCATCCAATATTGTAATCCTCTACAAATCTCGCAATCATCCCCACATTAGTTGAGTCCACTCTCTTAAGCGACCCGAATTTTTCAAATTTCAACTTGTACCCTTCAATTACACATGAGATCTTCTAACATACACGTAAGGATCATACCACTTAAAGATACCCCGCAGGAGATAATCCACCTACTTCTCCTCAATTAGTATTTCTACATACCTTCCACCATCATACACGTTACACAACTATTCAGTCTTCCTGGGTCTTAACTCATACCGCCACATGTAATTCTCTTCATTCCCAAATATTTATTTATGACGTAGCTGTATAAAAATCATATGTTCTTAGCCCGGATTCGTAAGTCATTGATAACATGAAAGAAATATAATATTGTTGCGTGAGTCCTTTTAATATGACTTACTGATAATCTCCTAGGTCCTCACACCTTTTTTTTTATAATAAAGAAATGTTCTTTTATCAAGGATAAGTTGCCTTATGTACAATAGTATTTCTGGTGTACTTATATAAATGGGAAAATACCATTAAATATTATCCGACTTCTAAAGATTTTATGCTTTATTACTTGATATCTCTAGTGGACTCTTAAATTAAGGTGTTGGGTTCCTTCATATATATCGTCAACGGTGGACTCATTTATTTTGAATTTTTTTGAACTGTGGCAGTGTATGGGTACAATTTCCAAGAATTTTGATGTTAGGTTCAACAATGATATTTTTTTATTACTATATTTTTTATTGGGTTTTGTCCAAATTTTTTTTAGGTAATTAACTGTCATCTGATAACTTGATGTCCTAATTTTGGGGTAATTAGAGGTTTGTAATGTGCTTTAAGAATGCAATTAAAGTATAACAACTAAGGGTACCACTCACATGACATAATTGTGATGCTTAGTTTTAAAATTAGTTCAAAAAATAAATTAATAAAAAATACCTCTATCTTGCTCTTTTTTTTAATAATATGCACAACCTTTTGTTGAAAAGATTAACCTTGGGGTATTCCATATACAAATATAATTTTTTAATTTATGGCCCTCATATAAATAAATCAATATAGAAATGCCTTAAATAATCGTATTTTGCTTTAGGCACGATTTAAATTAGTATTGTAATTATGTATACGTTCATGTAACATAATTGGAAATTTAATTCTTAAAAAAATCAAGGTATGCGTTCGCGCAACCTCAACAAAAAAATTCTTAATAAAATAAAAAAAGCGTTATTAATTGTGGACACATTCACGTGACATAATTTTTATGCGCCAAAAGGAAGGAGTATACGTACGTGTAAATCAATTCCTTAATTACTAATAATTCAAGTGACTTAAAAAGGGGTAAAAAGATAATTCCACATAGGTCTTACAAATGAGTAGTTATATAATATAAGCCAAGATATAATCTCTAAACACGGGAGTGCCTAAAATCTTCTCCCGGGTTAACATAATTCCTTATCGAGAATTTCTGGTTCACAAACTCATTAAAAATAGAACATCTCGATTTGGGATTTAAATAAACTGGTGACTCGGAACACTGTAATTTCTTTCAAGTGGCGACTCTAAAATAAAAAAATAATCTCATTTCGAATAATATCACTTTAATTGAAAAAACTCCTTTATATACACCCTTTCGGGGGTATGTGTAAAAAAAGAGGTGTGACAGCTCTTATGACTGAACCCAGAACATTTTTATTGAGGGTTCAAAAAATTTGAGCTTGTTAATGTGATTTTTATTTGTATTTAATATTGATATTACTATATTTTTTCGCTTAATGTGCTAATTGTCATTTACCACTTTGATATTACTTGAACTGAATTTAAATGACTTTTTACGCCACCCATCTGAGTCTTCTGAAAATGGTGCATACATTCATGTAGCCTGCTTTTTCTGTAGAAACTGTTCCAAATAGAGCGAGGGTGGGCAAGCGACAAGGCCGGGCAGACTTTAGTGCTCCCGGTATGTCGCCCCCTCCTCGGCCCCAGTTGTTCGCTCGAGTACCCCAGGTTTTTAAACTTAGAATAACGCAACCTCATATCGGATTCCTAGTAAGAACGATTATTTGTATCATGTGCATTTGACTTAGGGGACTCAACGCAGAGGTTGGATCCATTTAGGACAGGTGTACCCAAAAAAGACCATCCTGATGCATCCTATGTGCTACGTGAATATTTATCTCGGCTTGCATGTTGACCGGTTAATAAAGAGAAAAACTAAGAGTGAGGGTAGAAAAATTTTGTTGGTTTCTGAAAAACAATCCCAGTATTTGAAAATATCCCGAAACTCTATTGGATTTTTGAAAAAAAAAACAAAATAAAATTGTATTTCAAAAAGTGAGTCAAATATCATATATTTTTGTGGCAAAACTGCCCGAACTACACAAGTCTGATTCTCACTAGATGTAGGATACGTAGGCAACTCACATAAGGTTCGGTCTCATTTTTTTTCAAAATAATAAATAAAGGGGTATCTCAGGGCTTTGGTCAAAACAATAAAGTCGACCCAGCTTCGGTGTGCTTTAAGCCATTTCTTACTAAAATAGCCTTAGATTACACCAATTGTCAAAAGGCCATTTTCGGGAGAAACAAGAAAGTTTGTTCAAAAGGTGTACTTTTCCTTAAAATACTTACCCAGGGCCTCAAAATTTATTTGGAATTTGGAAGGGGCTACATTTGCAAAAATGACCATTTTTGCTAACATAGCAAACAAGAGGGTCCTTTTTCCATTAATTTTAAAAAAAATTATTTTGCAAAAAGAGTCCACAAGAATCAAGCCTAATATCCTTCACAGGTACAAATGAATACCGTCCAAGAATCATTGCAAACTGTCAAAGAAAGAGCTCGGATACAGCTTCACATGTGGTGGGGTGAATTAGATGAAGATGATCATGTTTGGGTGAAAAAGCAACCGGGTCCTTTGATAGACATCATGCACGTCCAGCCGTGAGAGGATTTGATTAAGGCCTTGGTAACCTTATTGTAAGGCCCCGTAAAACTTTTGTGCTTATAACCTAGTAGTTGTGGTGTCATGGTCCGAATAATGTGTTAGGAATGAGTAGAATTCTTCGTGGCGAGCTTGCTCGCCGCGGTTCAGACCCTCAGTAGTGATTTAAGCTTCAAAATTCGAAAGAATAAATTTTCCAGAAAATGTCGATTCTGCGGTCAAGAATGCGATCGCAGATCTGCTATGCGGACCGCATTCCTACCATAGAGCTTAACAGAATGTTTTCCAAAAATGGTGTTGAAAATGCGGTCAAATATGCGATCGCAAAATAAAAATGCGGACCGCAGATCCACCGCATAATTTCTTGATAATTTTTAAGTGTTAAATCTGCCGTGCAATCTGCGATCGTAGAATACGAATGCGGACCGCATTCTGATCGCATACCTTAACAAAACGTGTGCAATTTTTGATGCAATTCTGCAGTCCATTATGCGGACCTCATGTTGATTCTGTAATCGCATATGCCACCGCATAAATGACTAGGCCCAGATTTTTTATAAAATTTGACCCGACCCTTTCTTTAATAAAGCACCATCAACCTTCATTTTTCTTATATCTTCTTAGCAAAATTAGGGAGAGGAAGGAGGGGTTCTACAGAGAGAAGTCCAATTATCTTCAAAGATTGTTCCAATCGTTTGGTCCGAAAGATCCTAAGGCAAAAATTCATCTTCCCGAAATCTCTAAGAGGTAAAACCCTAGTTATTTTCCTCTAATTTCTCAGTTTTTCAAAGGTAAAGAAAGAATTGCATATGATAGCTTTTGGAAATAGAATGTGATACTCATGCATGTTATTGAACTTGAATTTTAGTAAAAAGAAGTGAGTAGAAGTAAGAGTCTGAAAGAACGAGGTGGGCAAAACAGGATAACTTGTGTAAGCATAAAGTAGGAGGTTATAGGAAGAAAACCTGACACCAGGTATGTATGGCTAACTTTGATTCTTGTGAAATCGCCCTTATATGTGCAATTCATTTGCCAATTCTTAATTTGAGAGATTGTGTGTAATTCATTATTTTTGTTGTTGGGTATCTAATTGATGTTGAACTATGTGTGGTGTGGTATGGAATATGAATGGAAAGATAAAAAGGAAATTAAAATTGGTAAAGAATTGAGAATAATTGTTGTGATGGCATATATGGCTTCTTGTGGGAAAGAAATGAAAACTTGAATTGTGATAAGTTGTTGAACATAATAGTATTGGTACTCTCGAATATGGAAACATTGTAACTTGGTTGTGATATTGGTTTGAAAGGTATTTGAGAACATGAACCAATTTGTAAATCGCTTATTTACACTTGTTGTGATCTTGTGTAGTGCCTTGTTTGCTGTTTGTGATTATTGTGATTGAAACTGTACGGTGGGATCGGGTTACGTGCCGCAACACGAAGTAATAAGGTGTGGGTTGGGGTGATAATGCTGGCCGAGGTAATAAGGATGGAAAGCGATCGAAATCACCATTAAAATTGATATAAAATCATTTATGTGAAATTGTGAAAGGAGACAGCAGGAGAGTTTGCAACCTGTGGGGCACTGATTGCCCCTTTGTTTGACTTGATTGTGTTCTTCCGTGTTTGTTTGGTTGTTGCCTCCCTTGTTGATCTTTAACTGTGCTTGAGCTGAGAATTACTTGAGTAGAAGTAAATGTGGAAACATGGTTGGCTAGCTTTATTAATTCTTGGTGTAATTCATTGGTTGTCTTATCATCGTGATTTACTTGTATAAATGGCGTGAGTTTACTTAAGACAAAGCTTATCCATACATACCAGTAAAATTCAAGTGTACTGACGTCCGTTTTTACCGGGGATGCTGCATTCGTGTTATAATTGCAGGTGGATCAGTAGCAGGTACTTCAGCTCATCGGCAGTAGCATCCTTCATCTTCCACTGCCCGTTTTAGTGAGCCCATTTCTTCCTCGGGGCCCTGCGTGGCTTATGCCACTTTTGTTTTAGACTTCATTTTGATTTTGTAAGGTATAGACGGAGCCTTGTTACCGGCAAGTATTGTATCCCCTTTTGTATCCTAGAGGCTCCGTAGATAGTAAATTGTGGGACTATGGCCTATGTATGTATATGTATATGTCAGTCGTTGTAAATTGTAACGTGTTAGTAATGATAATAGTCTAGTTATGTTTGAAACAAATGTAAATTCAGTTATAATTGGTAAGATCTTTGGCTTATAAGTAATAAACAACATAGGGGTAATGCGCGGGTTAGGAAAGGCACCCAGGTCCGCTTGACTGGGGCTACCCGGTCGGGCGGCGGTCATGTCCCTCGAATTGGGGCGTGACAAAATTGTTATCAGAGCCTAGGTTCTTAAAGTGTCCTAGGATGTCTCGAAGCCGTGTCTAGTAGCGGCCTTCTTATCGGTGTGTTGTCGACCACATCTATAAGTTGGGGGTTGCACGGACATTTAGGAATTTACCCATTTCTTTGTTATTCTATATCGTGCGGTAAAGTGAAGAATGGAAGTATTTATGTCTAATTAGCACCTTGTTCTAAAATTTTCAGAATATGGTCAATATGAAGAAGGCTAGACTCGGCCTTAGGGCCAATGCCGGCCCAAGTGTGGCTGCAAATCATGTACCCGATGTCGTGGGTGAGAATGACCCACCAGTCCTGAATTTGCCTGGACCATCTATTCCAAACCCAAGTGTCCCTGTTCCAACTGCGGCAGAGGATGCCACCATCCCTCCTGCCAGTTTTCCTGACTCTGATACAGTTCCAGCTTTTTGTTTTGGTATCTCTAACGAGGATCTTAAAGGAGCCATTCACATGTTGACACAGTTAGTGGCCGCCCAGGCCCAGAGTTCCCATGATGCCCCTGTATCCTCCAGCGGACAGGGAGATTCCTCCGGCTCCAGAGTCCACCAGTTCATGCGGTTGGCCTCTCCAGAATTCTCAGGCACAGACCCAGAGGTCGATCCGTAGGACTTTCTTGATGAAATATATAAGACCCTTAGAGAAATGAAGGCTACAGATAGAGGGGGTAGAGTTGGCTTCATATAGGCTGAAGGGAGCGGCGCGTTCATGGTTTGAGATGTGGGAGGATCCCGTGAGGAGGGGAGCCCTCCGACCAGATGGGATGAGTTCGTAGATGCTTTCATGGACCACTTCTTGCATGTCGAGACAACGGCAGCCCGTGCCACTGAGTTCGAGGTCCTCAAGCAAGGCAGTATGAGCGTTTGGGAGTACCATATGGAATTCGTAAGACTGTCCAAGTATGCTCCTCAGCTAGTGTCGACCATGGATGCCCAGGTTCGACGATTTGTTTAGGGCCTTAGCCCTTTAGTAGTGAATGAGGCTGCCACAACAACTTTGCAGTCGGACATGAACTATAGGAGGATTGTGGGGTTTGCTCAGGCCATAGAGGCGAGGAAGTTGAAGATTCGTGCAGAGAGAGAGAGAGAGTAATAGTAGGGCCCGGTCAATGGGTCATTCAGGGAGATCACTTCCTGGGAGAGGGTCATCAGGGCCATCCGAGTCATATGCTCAGTCCTCCGCAGGTGCACCGCCATCTATGAACAGTCATCAGCTGGGTAGTCATTCAAGAATAGGTTCAGACAGCAGGAGGTCTCACCAGTCTCGTCGTCCTGGAGTGAGATCCCAGCAGCAGGGGAGACCTACATGCCCCAAGTGTGGGAGATTTCATATAGAGACCTAGTACCTTGATATCCCGATATGCTTCAGGTGCGGGGTGAGAGGTCATATTCAATGGGGCTGTCGTGCACCCAGTCAGGGTATGGGTAGGGGACCTGGTCAGTCGTCTGGTTCTTCGGCTGCTACATCATCAGCACGTCCTCCAGCATCAGCAAGGCGTGGTATAGCTAGTGATGGAGCTCATGATAGGGGTGGACCTAGCCGATTTTATCCATTAAGTGGCCGCCAGAGTGCTGAGGCTTCTCCAGATGTTGTTACAGGTATCTTGTCTGTTCATACTATTGGTTGCTATGCCCTTATTGATCCAGGGTCCTCCTTGTCATATGTAACCCCGTTCATTGCTTCAAGTTTTGGAATAGAACCCGAACAGCTTCACGAGCCGTTCTCTGTATCGACTCCGGTTGGTGATTCTATTACAGCCTCACGAGTCTATAGGAATTTTATTGTTACTATGAGTGGTCATGTTACTACATCCGATCTTATTGAGCTTGGTATGGTACATTTTGATGTATTTATGGGGATGGATTGGCTCTATTCGTGCTTTGCCAAGCTTGACTGTCGGATGAGAGTCATGAGGCTCAAGTTCCCTAACGAGTTAGTTATTGAATGGAGAGGAAATGGAGTGGTGCCAAGAGGTAGGTTTATTTCCTACCTTAAGGCTTAGAAGATGGTTAAGAAGGGGTGTATCTATCACTTGGTCCGGATAATGGACACCACCTCAGATGTCCCTACCCTCGAGTCCGTGCCAATTGTAAATGAATTTTGGGATTGATGTATTGCCAGATACTCAGCCAATATCCATTCCACCATACACAATGGCACCACCACAGTTAAGGGAGTTAAAAGAGGAGCCAAGGGATTTATTATAGAAAGGGTTCATACGACTGAGTGTGTCGCCGTAGGGTGCTCCTGTTCTTTTTGTTTGAAATAAGGATGGATCACTTCGAATGTGTATTGATTATCGGCAGCTCAACAAAGTCACCATCAAGAATAAATATCCTTTGCCTCGGGTGGATGATCTATTTGACCAATTTCAAGGAGCAAAATTTTTCTCTAAAATTGATCTACGGTCCGGGTACCACCAATTGAAGATCAGAGAGCAGGACATTCCTAAGACCGCCTTCAGAACTCGTTATGGTCAGTTCGAGTTTTTGGTCATGTCTTTTGGGCTAACCAATGCCTCAGCAGCTTTCATGGACCTTATGAATCGGGTTTTCAAGCCATTCCTAGATTCCTTTGTGATTGTATTCATCGAAGACATCCTAATTTACTCTCGTAGCAAGGAAGATCATGCCATTCACCTCAGAACAGCATTGCAGACCCTTCATCAACATCAATTATATGCCAAGATCTCAAAATGTGAGTTTTGATTGGAGTCAGTAGCCTTTCTGGGGCATGTTATTTCTACAAAGGGATTCAGATGGATCCTTAAAAGATTACAGCAGTGAAAGATTGGCCTAGACCCACGACCCCGATAGAGATTCGTAGCTTTTTGGGTCTGGCAGGGTAATATGAGAGGTTTGTGGAGGAATTTCAACCCTCGCCTCCCCATTGACCAAATTGATGCAGAAGGTAGTTAAGTTCCAGTGGTCCGATGCATGTGAGAAACGTTTCCAAGAATTGAAGTCAAGATTGACCTCGACACCAGTATTGGCCTTGCCAGAAGGCACAGAGGGATTTGTGGTTTATTGTGATGCCTTCAGGGTCGGGTTGGGGCGTGTGCTGATGCAGCGCGGAAAGGTCATAGCTTATGCTTCCAGGAAACTCAAGAATCATGAGAAGAATTATCCGACGCATGATTTGGAGCTTTCAGTAGTTGTGTTTGCTTATAAAATATGGTGGCACTATCTTTATGGAGTTCATGTAGACGTGTTTTCAGACCACAAGAGCCTCTAGTATTTGTTCAAACAGAAGGAGCTGAATCTGAGGCAGCGGCGGTTGTTAGAATTGCTTAAAGACTATGATATGAACATATTGTACCATACAGGAAAGGAAAATATGGTGGCCGACGCTCTTAGGTGAAAATTCTTGGGTAGTTTGGCTCATCTGGGTATGGATCAGAGAACCTTGGCTTGGGAGGTTTAACAATTGGCCAGTTCGGGGCTTCGCATCTCAGCGTCAGATGAGGGGAATGTTATGGTGCATAATGGAGCAGAATCATCATTGGTGGCAGAAATCAGGGAAAAGCAGTTTATGGATCCAGCATTGGTTCAGGTGAAGGAAGCAGTTATGAATAACAAGACCTCAACATTTTCACTCTGTAACGAGGATGGTGTATTGCGTTGTCAAGGTAGGCTATGTGTCCCGGACATGGACGAGCTTCGGGATAGAGTGATGGCAGAGGCTCATATTTCCAGGTATTTTGTGCACCCAGGTTCCACGAAAATGTATCATGATCTCAAAGAGATTTATTGGTGGAACGGTATGAAAAGGGATGTGGCAAACTTTGTATCTAAGTGCCCGAACTGTCAGCAAGTGAAGGCCGAGCATCAGCGGCCCGGTGGATTAACTCGGCTTATAGAAATACCATGTGGAAACGGGAGATGATCAATATGGATTTCATGGTGGGGTTACCTCGCACTCAGCATAAGTTTGACTCAATATGGTTGATAGTGGATCGATTCACCAAATCAACTCACTTCCTGCCAGTCAAGTCCACTGATACTATGGAGCATTATGCTAAGTTGTACATCAAGGAGATAGTAAGGCTTCATAGCACTCCACTTTCTATCATCTCAGATCGCGGGGCTCAGTTCACAGCCAATTTTTAGAAGAAGTTTCAGCAAGGCTTGGGAACTCAGGTGAATCTCAGCACAGCCTTCCATCCGCAGACCGACGGTCAAGCCGAGTGGACTATTCAGACGCTTGAAGATATATTGCAGCTTGTGTCTTGGATTTTAAAGGTAATTGAGATGAACAATTACCACTGATATAATTTGCTTATAATAATAGCTTTCATGCTAGCATTCAGATGGCCCCGTTTAAGGCATTGTACGGGAGAAGGTATAGGTCGCCAATTGGATGGTTTGAGGTAGGTGAAGCGGAATTGCTAGGGCCAGATCTGGTGTACCAAGCTATGGAAAAAGTTAAGGTTATTAAGGATAGAATGCAAACTGCATAGAGTCACCAAAAATTCTATGCAGACATTCGCCGAAGAGATTTGGAGTTTCACGTTGATGATTGGGTGTTCTTGAGGGTATCTCATATTAAGGGAGTCATGCAATTCGGAAAGAAAGGGAAATTGAGTCCTAGGTATGTTGGACCATATCGGATCATTCAAAGGGTTGGGCAAGTTACTTATAGGCTGGAGTTGCCTCCTGAAATGTCATCAGTGCACCTGGTATTCCATGTGTCCATGTTGAAGAAAGTGATTGGAGATCCATCCACCATCATGCCGGTCGAGGCTATTGATGTTAATGAGGATTTATCGTATGAAGAAGTTCCGGTTGCCATCTTTGATAGGCAATTTCGTATGTTGAGAAATAAGGAAGTTACCTCTGTCAAAGTATTGTGGTGAAGTTAACAAGTTGAAGAGGCCACATGGGAAGCAGAAAAAGAGATGAAGGAAAAGTACCCCCATTTGTTTGATCAAGCTTAGAAGGAATTAGGCGACCCTCTATTTTTAATGACTATCGTGTTGTCCAAATTGTTTCCTCCTTAATATTGGTAAAGTTTCTTTCATTTTCGCAAGAAGTTATAGGTGTTGTTACCCTGGGTCACTGAAACCTTTCTTTATAAGTGGAAGCCTTATAAAGATTCATGTGTTAAATAAACAACTAATAGTAAGTGTAGATTGATAATTGTTTGTTTATGTGTACATGGTGTATTGAGACGCTTAAATAAGGTAAGGAGCCATTGAATTAGCTAGTTTATGTGCAAATGTAACAATGTGATAGAATATGTGAAATCCTTGAGGTAAGGAAGTGTGTGCAAGCTGTGGAAATTGTTGTAAATGTATGTTGTTGTTTGGTAATGTGTTTCGGGGGCTCTCTTACAGGTGGATATGTCCATAATACAAAGGAAATTCTGGCGAAACATTTCTAAAAAATAATAGTTAGTTAAAATTTTGACAATTTGCATATCATGCCTTTCAAAACCATCCGATTTTCAAAATCCTCATTCGAGGACGAATGATTTTAAGGGGGGGGGGGGGAAGATGTAAGGCCCCGTAAAATTTTTGTGCTTAAAACCTAGTAGCTGTGGTGTCATGGTCCGAATAATGTGTTAGGAATGCGTAGAATGTTTCGCGGAGAGCTTGCTCGCCGCAGTTCGGACCCTTGGTAGTTATTTAATCTTCAAAAATCGAAAGAATAAATTTTCCAGAAAATGTCGATTCTGCGATCAAGAATGCGATCGCAGATCTGCTATGCAGACCGCATTCCTACCACAGAGCTTAATAAAATGTTTTCTAAAATTGGTGTTGCAAATGCGGTCAAATATGCGATCGCAGAATGGAAATGCGGACCGCAGTTCCACCGCATAATTTCT
The DNA here is from genome assembly GCA_032618575.1 of Nicotiana noctiflora. Lineage (NCBI taxonomy): Eukaryota > Viridiplantae > Streptophyta > Magnoliopsida > Solanales > Solanaceae > Nicotiana > Nicotiana noctiflora. The sequence goes on along the minus strand of JASVEL010009444.1, from coordinate 39,382 downwards.
TAAGAATTTTTAAGTGTCAAATCTGTGGTGCAATCTACGACCGCAGAACACGAATGCGGACCGCATTCTGGTCGCATACCGCAACAGAACATGTGCAATTTTTTAGGCAATTCTCTGGTCTATTAAGCGGATCGCATTTTGATTCTATGATTGCAGATGCGACCGCAGAATTGACTCGGCCCAGATTTTATATAAAATTTGACCTGACCCCTTCTTTAATAAAACACCCTCAAACTTCATTTTTCTTATATTTTCTTAGCAAAATTAGAGAGAGGAAAGAGGGGTTCTAGAGAGAGACGTCCAATTATCTTCAAAAATTGTTCCAATCGTTTGGTCCGGAAGATCCTAAGGCAAAAATTCATCTTCCCCAAATCTCTAAGAGGTAAAAACCTAGTTATTTTCCTCTAATTTCGCAGTTTTTCAAAGGTAAAGAAATAATTGCATACGATAGATTTTGGAAATAGAGTGTGATACTCATGCATGTTACTGAACTTGAATTTTAGTAAAAATAAGTGAGTAGAAGTAAGAGTCTGCAAGAAAGAGGTGCGCAAAATAGGATAACTTGGGTAAGCATAAAGTAGGAGGTTAAAGGAGAAAACCCAACACCAGGTATGTATGGCTAACTTTGATTCTTGTGAAATCGCCCTTATGTGTGCAATTCATTTTGCTTGTGTTAATTTGAGAGATTCTGTGTAATTCGTTGTTTTTGTAGTTAGGTATCTAATTGATGTTGAACTATTTGTGGTGTGGTATGGAATATGAATCGAAAGATAAAAAGGAAATTGAAATTGGTAAAGAATTGAGAATAATTGTTGTGATGGAATATATGGCTTCTTGTGGGAACGAAATGAAACACTTGAATTGTGATAAGTTGTTGAACATAACAGTATGGGTACTCTCGAACATGGAAACATTATAACTTGGTTGTGATATTGGTTTGAAAGGTATTTGAGAACATGAACCAATTTGTAAATCGCTTATTTGCACTTGTTGTGATCTTGTGTAGTGCCTTGTTTGTTGTTTGTAATTGTTCTGATTGAAACTATACGGTGGGATCGGGTTGCGTGCCGCAACACAAAGTATTAAGGTGTGGGTTGGGGTGATAAGTATGGCCGAGGTAATAAGGATGGAAAACGATCGAAATCACCATTGAAATTGATATAAAATCATTTATGTGAAATTGTGAAAGGAGACAGCAGGAAAGTTTGCGACATGTGGGGCATTGTTTGCCCCTTTGTTTGACTTGATTGTGTTATTCCGTGTTTGTTTGGTTGTTGCCTCCCTTGTCGATCTTTAATTATGCTTGAGCTGAAAACTACTGGAGAAGCAGTAAATATGGAAACATGGTTGGCTGGCATTATTAATTCTTCTTGTAATTCATTGGTTGTCTTATCATCGTGATTTACTTGTTTAAATGGCTTGAGTTTACTTGTGACAAAGCTTGTCCATACATACCAGTACAATTCCAGTGTACTGGTGTCCCTTTTTGCCAGGGATGCTACATTCGTGTTATGATTGTAGGTAGATCAATAGCAGGTACTTCAGCTCATCGATAGTAGCATCCTTCATCTTCCACTGCCCGTTTTGGTGAGCCCCTTTCTTCCTCGGGGCCCTGCGTGGCTCATGCCACTTTTGTTTTAGACTTCATTTTGATTTTGTAAGGTATAATCGGAGCCTTGTTACCGGCAAGTATTGTCTCCCCTTCTGTATCGTAGAGGCTCCGTAGACAGTAAACTGTGGGACTATGGCCTATGTATGTATATGTATATATTGGGCGTTGTAAATTGTAACTTGTTAGTAATGATAATAGTGTGGTTATTTTTGAAACAAATGTGAATTCAGTTATAATTGGTAAGGTATTTGGCTTATAAGTAATAAACAACACAGGGGTAACGCGCGGGTTAGGAAAGGCACCCAGGTCCGCTTGGCTGGGCTACCCGGTCGGGCGCCGGTCATGTCCCTCGAATTGGGGCGTGACACTTATCGGACCCTATTTATAATGTGTTCCATTTTTCTGATTTTGAGCTAACTCCCACTCAAGAAGAAATTGCTGGGTACATTGACTTTGGCCAAGAGTTGAGAAAGCAGCACCTCATATTCCCCAGGACTCCCTCGGTGCACAAATTCTTCGACCTTCTGAAATTAGCAAACAAATGAGTAATGAACGCGCAAGCAATTCAGATTTTGACACTCAGCTAGGTTTGAAACACATGATAAGGGTTTGAATAACAAACAAGACAAGAGCATATGGAAAATTCATCAACGGTTTAATCTTATCGTGGCATTTCTGGGAATTCTGGGGGTACTATAGACCTTTGTATGGCTAGAATCGCACAGGTCTTCATCGACAGAAAAGACCACACACTTGTCCCATTAGTGCTGGCAGACATTTACCGAGCATTACCTTTGTCCAAATCTGGGGACAGTTTTTTGAAGGTTGCAGTATTCTTCTTCAGATGCGAATAATCGAACACCTTCGTCGTCATCCTAAGTTTATGAAATATGCTTCGGATGGGAACAATTTCATTAAAAATTATGAGTAAAGTGTGGGAGATTACAAACCACCGGAAGGGTTTGAAGCTTGGCTTGCCTATTTGAGAAAACTAAGAGCGGATCAAATCGAGTGGACCATAGGGTGGATTCCGATGGAGGAATTCATATACATGAACCTTTCCAAGTGTTACTTGATGATGATGGGGGCAAGAAGTATACAACCATATGCACTACAAAGAGTTCTTAGACAACTAGGAAGATACCAGATAATACCTGAGGAAGCAGATTTAAGCACTCAAGTCATTGAACTACACCCAGAGGCAATGATTCTTGAGGATTTAGCTCAAAGAGATTGGAATTGTTGTCGGTATCAGAAAAGTAACACCCTGGTACCAGACCCAACCAAGGGCGAAGTGGATCCTAATTATGCTCTTTGGTTCAAAATGAGCCTTTATGTGGAGTCGGAGACTGAGCCCGAACCTGTGAGGCCTGCTAAAAGGCTCCATGTTCAAGCCTTTGATGACAAAATTCAGGAGAGGTTAGCCTGGGGGAAAGGAAAAGAATACCAGGCCACCATCCATGGTTTACGAGATGTCACCACCCGGATTTTCCCCCAACATCGGGATCGTGATGGCGCCTACTCGTGGTAGCTAGGCAAGCCACCGTATTCATACTATCCTGTTTTTAACACAATTTTAATTAAATAAATGCGGAATACTTTATCGAAATAGAAATAACTAATTACAAGATGAAAATCATACTGAAATCCTCTACCCAAGACGTGGAGTCACCAACTCACGAACTACTATGGAATACTACACATAAAAGTTTGAAAGAAATATAACGTAATTCTGTTTGTCTCGGAACAATGAGACTACAGCTAATAGCATAAATAAAGAGAGAGACGCCGGGCTTGCGGACGTCTGAAGCTACCTTGGTCTCAAATGTGATCAACTCCCACGCAATTGATTTACTGCTGCTGCTCCTGATCGTAACCTGGACCTGTGCAAAAACGCACAGAAGTGTAGTATCAGCACAACCGACCCCATGTGCTGGTAAGTGCCTGGCCTATCCCGGCGAAGTAGTGACAAGCCTAGGACCAGACATCCACATAAACGTGTGCAATTCAATATATATGTATACCACAAAATAACAAGAAATAACCAGGTAATAACACAATAAGGAATATCTCAAAGAATTCAACAATTAACAACAGCTAATAAATTCACAAGGAAAAACAAAGTATAATGGAAACACAAGTAATATCAAATCAAGGAATAGCAAGCAGTTGCACGGCATCACCCTTCGTGATTTTACTCTCATCCTCACCAAATAAGCAAATAAAGTACACAGCATCACCCTTCGTGCTTTTACTCTCATCCTCACATCCATAGTACGGCATGATCGTTCGTACATGGTTCAATAACAGGGCACGGCATTATCCTTCGTGCATAATCAATAAAACATGGCACGGCATTAACCTTCGTGCATAAATAATAAAACAAGGTACGGCATCACCCTTCGTGCATTATCACTCTTCCTCACCCAAATAACAATCACAGTTAAGGGCAAAGAAAGAAGCAGTAATTCATAAACTGCCCCAATAAGGGCAATCAATAATTATATTCACAACAAGTCCCGACAAAGGAGAACAATAACAATTCTACAACCTGACAAAGGTTCAACAATTCATCTGTAAATATATCTCAAAATAAACATTTTCAATGACTCACGGTCATACTAGACGCCAGTGTATGGATGCTCGTCACCACAGCCCATACACCGCACTCGATCACATAACACATAACACATAATCCTATTCCCTCAAGCTAGGATAGAACAAACACTTACCTCGAATGTTTATGAACAATTCAATCCGTGGAAATGTCTTTTTCTTTCAAATTTGGCTCCAATCCAATCGTATCTATACACAATTGATTTAATATCATCAATACTACTCAACGAACTAATTCATAAGGCCAATTACAACTTTTACAACATTCTGCCTGGAATAGTGAATTTTGACCCCGGGCCCACATGGTCGGAACTCGGGGTTAGGACCAAAATCCGGTTACCCATCCCCTCACGAGTTCATGTATATGATTTGTTTCAAAATCGGACCTCAATTCGAGGTCCAATTTCCCAATTTATGAAAAACCCTATATTCTAACAAAAACAAGAAATTCTACCATGAAAACCTTTGATTTCTATTGAAAAACATGTTTAAAGTTGTTAGGAATTGAAAGAATTAAGTAAAAAGTGACTTACAATTGTTTTGAAGAAGAAGGAATCCGTGAAGAGTTGCAAATGGGTGTTTTTGGTTTGTAAAAAGTGAAGAAATGAACTGAAAATCGTGTTTTACAGGTCTCTGTGTTCGCATTTGCGAACATGGGTTCTGGAGTTTGAAAAATAAGCTAAGGCTGGGAAGTTCGCATTTGCGAACTTTTGTTCGCATTTGCGAAGCCAAGGCAAATCCGGGGGCTTCGCATTTGCGAACATATGTTCGCATTTGCGAACCAGGCTGGCCTCCAGGGACTTTCGCATTTCCGAACGAGGCTGGGCTGAGGGACCTTCGCATTTGCGAAGAATGCTTCGCATTTGCGAAGCATGCCTTTTCACCGGAGGCCTCGCAATTGCGAGGTTTGGTTCGCATTTGCGAACCCAAACGGTCCTGGGCACCCTTCGCATTTGCGACCAAGGGTTCGCATTTGCGAACCCTGCCTTGACCTGCCACCTTTGCAATTGCGAGAAATACTTCGCAATTGCGAAGACAACAGCTGGGTGAAAAACCAGCAGTGCATAATTTCAGAAATTGATCCTACGGCCTATCAAATCTTTACCCGAGCCCCCCGTGCTCCAAACCAAACATGTACACAACATCAAAAACACATTATGAACTTGTTCGTGCGATCACATCGCCAATATCACATCGTTTTCATCAAATCAAGCCTCAAATTCATGATTTTCATACTTTTGGTTTTCAAAACTTTCAAACTTGGAACTCAAGGTCCACAACATCTCAAACGACATCCGAATGTCACCAAACTTTACAGAAATCACATATATAATATTTAAGACTTGTACCGGGCGTCGGAACCAAAATACGAGCCCGATACCAAGGTTACTTAATTCATTTCCTTTAACAATTACATAAAAAACAATTTCATAGAAAAATTCATAACTTGGGCTCTAGGCCTCAAAATTCGACTCCGGACGCATGTCCAAGTCCCATATTTTCCTACGGACCTCTCGGGACCATCCAATCTCGGGTCCGGATCCGTTTACCAAAAATGTTGACCGTCAACCATATCAATATTAATATCATTTTTATCCAAATTTCTCATAGAATTCATATTTTCTATCACAAAATCTTTCCGGCTACATGCTCGGATTGTGCACGTAAATCGAGGCAACATGGAATGAGGTTTTCAAGGCCTCAGAAGCTCGAAATGATTAATAAAATAAGTGATGACCTTTGGGTCGTCACACGAGAAGAGTTGAGAAATGTTGCTTTCAACAATGATTTACAGGCACAAGAGGCCAAGGGTGAAAAGAGTAGATTGGTTCGAGAAAATGAAGCTCTTAGGGCCTAAGTTTGACAGTTGAAAGTTGCAGCCGAGTATCCGGGCCGAAGAAGGAAAGATGAAAGGCGCATCTATAACCTTACTCAAAAACGGTGTGATTGTGCAGATGACCTTCAGAAATCTAACTCTGAACTAACAAAAACACAAACAAGATTGGCTAAAAATGCCGAAGGGCGTGCAACTTTTGTTCGACAGATGGTAGAATGATATGAGAAAGGGGTTGCAGGTTAGAAAAAGGAAATTGGCAACCTCGAAGTGTAAATAGCTAAACAAGCCAAGAATTTCAAAGCCAAAAGGGAACATTGTTACGCCATGAAGGGCCGTATGGAAAGAGTATCTGTATCACTTGCAAAGGCAAAACCATACTGCCACCCAAGTTTTGGAGGCTAGATCCCAGCAGATAGGGCATCTACTATAAGAAAATGGCATTATAAGAGATAGGTTCAAAAGGATTGCTAACTACATCGCAATGAAGTGCAGCGCATGTGAAGACATGAAAAGATCCATGCTTTTTGCTACTGTAATGATCTACGTCCGGCAGATAATGGAAGATCTCAATCAACTCCAAGATGACATAGCAAGTAGTCCCACTGCAAGGCCACGAGGTATTGCAAGGGAAGGGTTAGACTTCTTTTCGAGTCTGTATTTTTCAATTCTAGAATTGCATGTTTCGAGTGTTTTTTTTTGAAATTCCTAGAAAAGGCATGTCCTAGCCTTAGAGTCTTAGAATAGTATGTTTTAAGGTTTTGTAATTCGGTATTAATGAAATTGAAAAAAACCAAAAGAATGTTCTTTTAGTTTTCGCATTTTCTTATTTGAAACTACGTTATGATCTGATTCACGCGACATCATGATACGTAGCAATCCTCAACGGATCCGGTCGTATTTGTAAATAACTTAAGTTAAAGAAGGAAAAATCGGAGAAATACTGAAAAGGGAAATAAGGAATGACACATGAGGCAAGAAGAGAAAATAGGGAAAAGTGAGAAATACTGGGATGAAACACGCAACCGTTGCGAAACATGTAGAAACACGCTTAACTATATAGGTTCATTACACTCCAACGTGTGATTACCTATGTTTTATTTGTTTCACACTAACCAATTGATTGTCTACTGTCAAGTCCAGATTCTATAGTAAAAGTGGTTGGTTTTGTGATAGTCTAGCGCCGCATCCATACTTCACGAGATCGAAAGGTAGCCTTGAAATGTCTTCAGAAATCACTCTGCCAACAGTTCCTATCATGAACGAGAGCCCGATTTCGCGCATCCCTACTACGGTATCAGTGAATGCCGAGGAAAATAGGTTACTATGTCTCTGCATGATAGAAATATTGGACGTTTGGTCAAATGGAAGAGAGCCATCGGGCATAATTCCTGGATTTCTCGAGCTTTTCCCTAGGACGGGTGGAACTTCTAATGTCTCGATTAGTCACCCCAACACCCCACTCGGATATCCAACCATCTCAGCCCATTTTCTTGGAACACCTTTTGATGTTCGCTCCGTGGTGTTCGGTTCAAGAGCAGCTTCAAATATTTTCACTGCTCCCCCATGCTCCGCTACTACACAGCCTACCCTGCCTGGGCCCAGCTTTGGTTAGTCAGCCATTACATTCGAAACACCCACCTTCCAAATAGAGCCTTCCCAATTCCCCACTTATACTTATCCTCAGCCACCTCAATTCGAGTTCACTACGGGACAAGAAAAGACTCCCAAAACCCCCGAACAGGAAGAAATTTCAAAGAGAATGAGAAGCGTGGAGCAGAGCCTAAAAAACATACAAGGTCTCAGTGGTCAGAAAAGTGTGTCCTATGTTGATTTATGCATGTTCCATTACGTGCACTTGCCAGTAGGATTCAAAACCCCCAAATTTGAAAATTACGATGGTCATGGCGATCCTACTGCTCGTCTTAAAAAATACTGCAATCAGTTACGAGGAGCCGGAGTAAAAGAGGAGTGGCTAATGGCTTACTTTAGAGAAAGCTTGGCAGTATAGCTTCAGAATGGTATATGGAACATGACATCTCTTGATAGCACATTTGGGACGATCTTGCCAGGGATTTTGTTCAACAATTTCAATACAACATAGACATCGCACCAGACAGCAACTCCTTGGCGAATTTGAAAAAGAAACCCTCAAAATGTTTTCGGGAGTATGCGATTAAGTGGCGCAATCAAGCATCGAGGGTGAAACCTCCAATGGATGAAATGGAAATGGTCACCATCTTTCTTTAGGTCTAGGTAGCCGATTATTTCCAGAACACGGTGTCATCTATGGAACCTTTTGGCAATTAAGATCGGTGAGATGGTAGAAAATGTTCTGAAAAATGGTAGAATCTTGAGCCAGTCAGCCATTAGAGCAACCCCCCAAGCCATTCAAGACGGGTTTGGAGGAATGGCTAAGGGTAAGAAGAAAGAAGAAACATATATGGCAGTATCTGGTGCAAGAAGACACCGTGCTCCCAGACCCATGTTTTCTGAAATAACACCTCAACACTACTACCCTCATTATGACATGGCTTATGCTCTTCAACCTTATGCGGTCATGAATGTTCAACCCTTTGTCCTGTCGCAGCCACATGCCAATAGAAATCAAGCCCCATTCCCAAGAAATCAGTCTCCCCACCAGAACCATTATAATCCTCATCCTCCGCAAAATAAATTTCCTCCCCGGGAGCCATCTAGAAGACAAAATTTTACCACAATCAGGGAATCTTGCGCTAATCTATTCTCAAAACTTTTCCAAATGGGTCTATTGCAGCTGGTCCTCCAAATAAGGCATAACCCGGCATTGCCTGGCTTCAGAGCCCGTGTCAGGTGAGCTTATTGATAATAGGTGAATTTTACTATATTTATACCCTAAATAATCACATTTTAACGTTGTTTTGATAATATATATGATGACAAAATGCTCTTATTAGTGTTTTTTCATGTATTATAGGTACAAAATGGGGTAAGAATGATAAAGAGCAATTTTGGAGTCAAAAGAAGATGAAAAGGGCCAATTATGCAAAAATCACTAAAGTCCACGCATGACAGCCCTGGAGATTCAGAGAACGCATTTCACCGCAGTTCCACCACCACCGCAGTGAAATCGCGGTGGTTGAAGACTGCAGAAAAAATAAAGATTCAGAGAGGGTGTTTCACCGCGGTTCGACCACGACCGCGGAAAAACCGCGGTGACAGGCAGTAAAGTTATGGGACTAAAGTGTAAAACAGAATTTTTATGACCTAAACCCTCTATAAAACCTTAGAATTTGCCCCATGGAGGCAAGTTTGGTATTATTGAGTACTTTTGCAAGGAAACAAGTGTGAGAAAATTCTCTAAACATATCTCTTACTTTTCTTTTGAATTCTCATTATAAAATGTATTCTGTATTTTGCTTTCATAGTTATGAGTAGCTAAATTCCTATCTAAGGTTGTGATGGAACCTATTGGTTGATGAATTTCTGATTTATGTGAAGACAAATTGTTTGTTAATTTCTATTTGTTCAACTTTGTTCTTGTTATAGTTAATTGATAGGATCCTCAATTAGTTGTGCCTATTTAGTGTGCAAAACTTGGAAAAGAATTCATATTTAAGTTACTGTTGAACAACGCCATTCCTAGATTATTAGAGGAATCTACAATTGCGGGTCTAAAGGTGGGATTAGGAATAACAAAACCTTGGATGTAATCTAAAGTGAATTGTGATAATTAGAGCAAGCTAGTGCAACTCGGAAAAGTACAATAGTAAATTAATGTGATTACATGGGAGAGATTTACGGTAGGAATATTGTTCACGATTGATAGATAGACATTGATAAATTTGTATGAGCATAAATAGAAGGAATTCTATCAATATGGGAAATCAACACCTTAGTCTTTCTCATTCTTGTTTACAATATATTAGTATTGTTTCCACTATTAAGTTCTTTGCAAAAGTAGTTATTAAGAAATACTCAAAAAGGATATTTGAATATTTGGGAAGCTGATTCGGAAGATTATTGTGTTCTGAAGATTGTAGTTGATAGGTTAACTCTCTGAGGATTCGACCCCATATGAAATACTTGGGTTATATTTGCTGCGACCGCATTGTCCTTTTTAGAAGGCATAGTTGGGCGAGATCAAATTTTGGCTCCGTTGCTGGGGAGTTAACGGAATTATCAATTGCCATTGACAGAATTACAAGATTCTTATTGTAGTCAAATTTCTCTCTACCCAACTTTTGATTGAAAACCTTGACGATTGTTGAATTGATTGCTTAGGTAAATGCCTAGAAAATCTACTGGAGAATTACTTGAATGAATCTCAGACCCAGAGCAAACATTCTGGGCACTAAACCGTGCAAACAAACAACATCAACAATCTTAGCAGACATTGAAATTAGATATTAACATGGAAGACGTGAATAATCCAAACCAGCAAGCTGCGTTAAATGCTAGGGAAGAGGTACCTCATGTGCCTGACGGTTCACTTTATGATTGGGCACAACCAACTGCTGAGAACTTGGCTACTGCCATTGTTGTGCCCCGCAATACAAGTTGAATCGTTTCAGATCACAAATAATATACTAAACTTGTTGCAAAACAAGGGACTCTTTTCTGGGACACAAGTTGAAGACCCTCAGCAGCATCTGAAGAATTTCCTCTCTATATGCAAAATGCAAAGACAACCCAATGTAACACCGGAAGCAATTAAGCTATTGTTGTTTCCTTTCTCAGTTACAAAAGTTGCACAGGTATGGCTCAACTCACTCCCCATCAACTCTATAGAAACGTGGGATGAGTTAGTCAAACAGTTCCACAACAAGTACCACCCGCCTAACAAAACAGCTCAACAAATTGATGAGATAGTAAGCTTCAAGCAAAAACCAATAGAGACACTACATGAGACTTGGGGTAGATTTAAGGGAATGCTAGTCATGTTTCCTTACCATCGGGTTCCAAAACAGATGTTGGGATAAAAGTTTTACATGGGGCTGTCGGATAGCATGAAGAATATAGTTGATGCCTCAGCAGGTGGGGCTTTTCTAAGCAAGACCCGGAGAGAAGGCCAGAATTTGGTAGACAAAACGACTCAAAATACAGGATGGACAACCAGAAATGCACATATCACTCCAGTGGTACACTCTGTGCCCCTGGAGCCGTCCAACACTATGGCGGAAAACATGGCCACTCTATTGACGCAGATGAGCATCCTAACTGAAAATGTGGAAGAATCCGGAGTTAAGCAGCAAGTGCATATTGTAGATACTACCAATGAGCGATTATGCACATCTTGAATCAGCCAACCCATGGGTAACCCATGGACCGCAAAACATGAACATCACCATCAGCATGAAGACATGAATATGTGGCTAATTATGGCGGTCATCGATAGGGAAATCAGAATTGGGGTCAGCAGGCTCCACAACAATATAGGACCGTTTAACCATAATATAATGTGGGAAATATAGGATATATGAGCCCACCCAACAATATGGCTCCATATCCTAGACCACAGGCTTTCAACAATCAGCAGCAAGGGTATCTTCCACCTCCACAACAGCACAGCGTAGACAAGAAGATGGGTTCGCAAGATTAGAAGCTATGATGCAGCAGGTTATTGGGTCCAATGACAAGATCAATGAAAGAGTGGATGCACACGATGCGACTATTAAAAATATTGAGGTGCAAGTGGGCCAGATTGCTATGACATTGAACAATTATCCTCAAGGGATATTACCTGCGGATACTCAAAACAACCCAAAAGATCAAGTCCCAAAGCAGCTGATGGTAGTGAGTCTTAGAAATGGTATAGATCTTGATGCTGAACAAGAGAGAACTAGAGGCAATTTGTAGGCTGATACACTTATTCCAGTACCCATTGACTAGATGAGTCTACATGATTGACAAAATTACAGTCGAGCCAGCAACTGAAAATATTGATGTGCAACAAGAAACTTAGAATGCAGCTGAACAGGTAGAACAGCCGGTTGTCGAACAAGTAGTAGATAAGGAAAAATTCCAAGTTATTGGGAAGAAGAGGCCTCCATTCCCATTCCCTCAAAGGTTGGCCAAGCACCAAAAGGAGGAGCAATATAAGAAATTCTTTGAAATGTTTAAGCAAATCCAGGTAAATATTTTTTTAATTGAAGCTTTGAAAGAGATTCCTGGATATGCTACAATGATGAAAGACTTGATGTCGCAGAAGTTTGATTTTCAAGACTTGGCCACAATCACACTTACTCAGATGTGTAGTGAAGTGGTATCCAAACCCATAGCTGAAAAATTATCTGATCCAGGTAGATTTACTATTCCTTGCATTATATGGAACTTTGCTTTTACTAAGGCGTTGTGTGATTTGGGGGTCTAGTATCAATCTTATGCTCTTGGTGATTTATAAAAGGATGGGCATTGGGAGAGCTAGGCCCACTTCAATGTGGCTACAACTAGCTGACAGGACCGTGAAACGGCCATTCAGGATCTTAGATGATGTGCTATTTCAGGTGGGAAGTTTGTGTTTCGCGTTGATTTTGTAAATTTAGACTGCAACGTGGATGAGGAGATTCTTATAATCTTAGGAAAAACCGTTCTTGGCCACTGGGAGAGCATTGATCGATTGTGAGACTGGGGAGCTCAAGATGAGACTAAATGATGAAGAAATCATATTCAATGTGCAGAAATCAATGAGGCACCAGAGTGAGTTCGCAAATTGCTCCCTTATTGATGCAGTAGATATGATAGTGGAGACAGACGATGAGGCATTGACAGTTGAGGATCCACTAACAGCATGCCTAATGAACTTAGAGGACGTAAATGGGGAAAGTCTGGCAGAATGGGTGTTCGCACTAGAAAGAAGGGGGTTTTGGGATAGAAATCTGGAGTTCGAACCTCTACACCTAGAAAAGAGAGAGACCCCTCCAGCAAAACCATCCATTGAGGAACCACCCAAACTGGAACTCAAGACATTACCAGATCACCTCAGGTATGAATTTCTGGGCCCTAACTCCACTTTACCTATTATTATCTCATCTGGTTTTCTAGATGTGCAGGCTCAACAACTAAAACTGGTACTCAAGGAGTGCAAAACTACCATTGGTTGGACCATGGCAGACATAAAGGGTATCAGCCCCGCCTATTGCATGCATAAGATTCTTTTGGAAGAGGGACACAAACCTTCCATGGAACATCAGAGAAGGCTAATTCCAAACATGAATGAAGTGGTGAAGAAGGAGGTAATAAAGTGGTTAGATGCGGGAATTATTTTCCCAATCTCTGATATCAGCTGGGTTAGCCCAGTTCAATGTGTACCAAAAAGGGTGGCATGATGGTTGCGAAGAATAAGAACAATAAGTTAATTTCAACAAGAACTGTCACTGGCTGGAGGATTTGCATGGACTACAGGAAAGTAAATCTTGCCACTCAAAAAGACCACTTGCCACTTCCCTTCATTGACTAGATGCTCGACAAGTTGGCAGGGAGGTCGTACTTTTGTTTCTTAGATGGGTACTCATGGTACAATCAGATCTCCATTGCCCCAGAGGATAGTGAAAAGACCTCCTTCACATGCCCATACGACATTTTTGCCTTCCGGAGGATGCCATTTGGCCTATGCAATGCCCCTGCCACATTCCAAAGGTGCATGATGGCCATATTTACTGACATGGTGGAAGATGTTATGGAGATGTTCATGGATGACTTCTCAGTGGTACGGAATTCGTTTGATGAATGCCTGGTCAATCTGAGGTGTGTACTGAAACGGTGCATCGAGACTAACTTGGTTCTTAATTAGGAAACGTGCCATTTCATGGTACAAGAAGGAATAGTCTTGGGGCACCAGGTGTCAAGTAAGGGAATTGAGGTTGATCGAGCAAAAGTTGATGTCATTGCAAAGTTGCCTCCACCAACTTCAATCAAAGCCATTTGAAGCTTTCTTGGACATGCCGGTATTTACTAGAGGTTCATTAAAGACTTCTCCAAAATTGCCAACCCCCTCTGTAAGTTACTAGAAAAAGATCACTCTTTCGTATTTTCTGATGATTGCAGGATTGCATTTGAGGAATTGAAAAAGAGGCTGGTCACAACACCAATCATTGTTGCCCCCAACTGGGAGCAACCATTCGAGCTCATATGTGATGCTAGTGACTATGCAGTAGGGGTAGTGCTGGGCCAGCGGAAGGACAAGTTGATGCATCCAATCTACTATGCTAGTAGAACACTGAGCGGAGCCCAGCTAAATTACACCGTGACGGAAAAAGAGATGATGGCTGTAGTGTTTGCTTTTGACAAGTTCAGGTCCTATCTTATAGGATCCAAGGTAATTGTATACACTGACCATGCAGCACTTAGATATCTAATTGAAAAGAAGGACTCTAAGCCGCACCTAATTCGTTGGGTGCTGCTACAGCAAGAGTTCGATCTTGAAATTCGTGATCGCAAGTGCAATGAAAATCAAGTCGCTGATCATTAATCATGACTTGAAGGAGCCGAAAATGTTATAGAAAGTGAAGAAATCCTGAAAACATCTCCAGATGAGCACCTGCTCGCTACCACTCCTCTTGAAGCGCCATGGTATGTAGATCATGCAAATTACCTAGCTAGTGGTATTGTTCCTCACGACCTGTCATCGGTCGAGAGGAAAAGACTCTTTCGTGAAAGTCAACTGTATGAGCACATGATTTTTGCCCCAAGCAAATAATTCCAAAATAAAAATACAAAAATGATTTTTTATTGCAATTATTTTGATTAGTTTATAGAAAATACCAGTGTTAGTTTTAACTGTTAAAAAATAAATGAAAGAATTTGAAATGAAATACAAAAGGAAATTAATTGGAAAATATCACAAAAAATATAAAGTAATTACTAGGAAATTGGAAAAAATTAAGGAAAAATACAAAAAAAATGAAAATAAAAGAAAACACATCAGTATAAAATATAAAAGGAAAATAAATCTAAAATACAAAGGAAAATACAGAAGTTAAATAAATAAATACAATTCAAAAATACAAAATACAAGGACAAAATACAAAGATAAAAGAATTGGGCCAAAATACACAAAGTAATTAGCCCAAAATAACATTCAACAGACCAGGCCCAAAATAATTAACCGGCCAGTCTTATATATAGAACCAAACGATGTCGTATTAATAACCAAATCTAGGACGTTAATACAATTGATCAATGGACCAAATAAGGCGGTGGCCTTGTGAATGAAACGACACGGATAAGGAAAGAAATCGGGACTGTTCATCTCATTAATTAAACAGATAAGAGCAGTGTCTCAATTAAACCAAACGATGTTGCGTGGACAATTAAATAACAATCGTTTAATAATCTAATCCAACGGACCAGATGAAAGTCTCATTAAAGCTATACGTTGTCGTTTTGAGGGCAAAATGATCTGGACCGTTCATCCTAGCCAATCTAACGGCTAAAAAACAATAACACAAATATAATATATAAAGCATACTCCCCCCTCCCATTCATTTAGATCATTACACACACACACATCTCAGAATGAAACCCTAGCCACCTTTGTACCCTCATTCTCCCTCCACTTCTCTCACAGGACCACCGGAACCCTACTGGTGGTCAACCTTCTATCATCTTCCCAGGCTCAAGCCACCCCCTGAACACCCCTCTCTTTCTTATAACACCATTACCCCGTTAACCTCGCCTCAAAACCCCACAAGTTTCCCAATCTTGAAACTCCGGTCGCCGAAACCCTAGCCGACGACCACCAAACTATGAATCAACCCTCCACCTTAACACCCCAAAACCACCATAAAATAATCTTTCACTCTATCCTAGCCCCATATCTCGAATATAACCCAAACGTCTCGAATATTTAAAAGTGTCTCACCGGAACCCTACTCCGTCAGACACCTAAAACTAAAACCCTTTAAAATCACATCCTGGGTCTTCAGATACCCCTTTCACACTCAAATCAATTTCCAAAAGTCTGCCTGAAAGATCCATCGTCAAGGAGACTCCAAGTCTCTGAAATGCTGGAAAACCAAGAAAAGAAGAAAGAAAAGAAGAAAAGAAAAAAAAAGAAAAAAAAAGAAAGGAAAAGAAGAAACCCTAAAAGCTAAGTATCTTAAACCTTCTGTGCTTCTGTGTTCTTATCTGGATCTGTTGCATGTTTGGAAAAATCTCTGTACATGTCTAAAATTGATTAAGTACTCTGAACCCATCTCTATTTTGTGCTTTATTACATGTGTATGCCTAAAATCGACTAAGTATTCTTAGTTGTGATTAACCACCTGTAAATCATATGTTATTAGTTGTTTTATGCTATTGTTCAATAGATCCTGTCTCGACTAGTGTTTTGATTAATTGGAATTCAAACATTATCAATTTGTCTCTCTGAGTTATGATTAATTTTAAAGTTAGTCGTAATTAGGGCTATTTGTGCAAGACTACATATAACTGGCTACATTTGCAATATGATTTATATGTTTGTTTCTTCTGAACTTCTGAGTGCTTAGTCACATTTAGGTTATATGTGTAAAATATCTATTGTGGTTATATTTGCAACATAGTGTGAGTCTTTGATTTTGTAAAGTTTATTTGTGGATATCTTTGTAAGAGTGGTTAAATCTGAAAAGGTTAATTAGTCTGAAACTGGCTAAAATTTAAAACGAGTCTCAGGGGGTTATATTTTAATTACCCCAAGTCTTGGCATACCTAATGATAGGTCGGTTAAATATTATTGAGTGTAAGGGGTAAAAAGGGAAGGTGAAATGGTATTTTTGTAGATTATATAGAGATAATGGGGTTAAAAATGACATTGAGGCTTGGTTTTACTGAAAATACATGAACAATAAGGGGTAAACAAGGCATAGTTAAAAGGCAAATGTGTAATAAACATTAGCAAGTGAGGGTAACTAGGTCAAATCTAGTGAGGGTAACTAGGTCAAATCCGCCCAATAGAACAATAAGGAATAACCTAGAACTTTCTAGCAGGGGTTCAAGTGTATTTCCGTTAGAATTATGCTATACTTAACTGATTGAATTTAAAAAGAGTTTGGGTGAGAAATAGGAATAACTAATTCAAAATTCCCTCCCAAATTATTCTATAAATAGGTTGTCTCAAGCCTGAAAAAGTTCACAATTGGAGGGTTCTGAATTTTTAGAGTTTGAGGGTTCGATTTCTGGGGTTCAACTTTTGGTTCCAACTTTAGGAGTTCGAAATTGGTTCAAAATTTTAGAGGTTCAGCAAATCTAACATATTGAAATACACTAAATACATACTGAAATACTTTTACTATTTCATCGCTGTTATTTCAAGTGGTATTTTAGGACTTCTATTCATTGTTATTCATTGGTTTTGATTGAGTGCTTTGGGTTTCTCCTATTTGCTTGGTTGAATTTGCTGGTTTCTCTATTCTGAAGTTGTCCTTGCTGCTGTGATATTTGCCTCTACTACTGTTGATATTTTGTTGTTGCTATTGCTGATTTCTCTTCTCCTTCATCCCTTAGAACTCATCGTTTCCTTTCATTTGATAAGGTACACTACTATCTCCTGAAGATGTAATTGAAATGCGATGAAGGAATGAAAATTATTGATTAATTTTATTGTGGTTGAATTTCTGTTTTGTTTTATTGTAGCTGTAATACTTAGATTTCATGTAATTTGCTAGGAATTGGTTGTAATAAAGACTGGACTGCATGAATTCAATTTAGAATTATAGCAGTAGTATATAAAGTACGAAATAGCTTAAATAGGTTAGTTAAAATGATCACCTAAATTTGAAACTAAAAACTGGTTTAAATTTAGTCGATTCACTTAGATTTACAACTGTTCTAAAAAATCAGAAATGTAATACTAATACTTAGATATATTGTTAATCAATTTATGAATCACCATCAATTAATTCAAAAAATCATGAGTAGTTGAGTTTTAAAACGTGTTACTATTTTATCACTGTTAAAATTGGTTTAGCAACAAAACATGCATTAAACTATCGTGATATGGTGATCTAAATATGGCTGTAATAATAGTGGTAATTCTAGCAAGTTTAGTTGAAGTTTAGAACATTGTTTTCAGTTGAATAAGAGCAAAAACCATTCTGCGAGTAGTATTTCAACAAACAAATAATTTGTAGGTCAGACTCTATTAATTTAGAAATTAAACAACAACGAGTTGATTTAAATCATGTATCAGGGTTCTTAGCTAATGGTCAAATATCGAAATTAGTAGTACTCAAATGTAATTTGGAATTGTTAGAAATAGTTAATTGTTAGTATTGAATAATATTTGTTCGTAGTGTTGTTGTTGAAATGTTAATCTGCCTTAATTCTGCTTTAGATGTAAGTAATATGGGTCTAGCCGTGAATACAGGCCCAGATCTAAATGATATGGCATTCATGCCTTGGGATAAAATGGAAGTGTTAGCTGGACCCTAGTTGTCCAGTTGCACCTTGGTGCAATACTATAATATAGCCTGGATTTCAGGCCCAATAACATATAAAGGGCCTGAATCCAAATAGAGGGTGATATAAAATGACATAAATCATTCATAAAAAGCTATATTAGGGGAAAAACAATATTAGAAAATATAGTATACAAATAAGTTTAACCTTTAAA
Source organism: Nicotiana noctiflora (assembly GCA_032618575.1). Classification (NCBI taxonomy): domain Eukaryota; kingdom Viridiplantae; phylum Streptophyta; class Magnoliopsida; order Solanales; family Solanaceae; genus Nicotiana; species Nicotiana noctiflora. The sequence continues at coordinate 20,749 of JASVEL010009444.1, read as the reverse complement.
AATGAAAAGGGACGAGCCTCGATACAAAAAATGAAAACACACGTGGCCCCCAAATAATAACTAAAACTTTAGATTCGGAAGGACCGTTTAGCAAATTTCACGGTCTTTCCCAAAGTTAATAAAGACGCAGATACTTTAGGCGCGATTAATAATATTACATTCCTAATACGGGTGCACATTTATGTGACCCAAATCGAAATCTCAACGCAATCGAAATGTATTAAAAGCCACAGGCGTACTGGTACGGTGTGGCCCGAAATATATTTTTACGACGTTGCAATTATTTATAAAATGATAAAGCAGAATATTAATAAATTCACATAAGTTGGAATATATAAAAGAAATCAGATAATAACAAATACAGCAGTTGAGCGACCATGCTAAAACTACGGAATCCGGGAGTGCCTAACACCTTCTCCCGGGTTAACAGAATTCCTTATCCGGATTTTTGATTTGCGGTCTATTAATAGAGTCATAATTTCCTCGGTTCGAGAATAAATCGGTGACTTGGGACACCATTATTTTCCCAAGTGGCGACTCTGAAATTTAATAAACAAATCCCGTTCCGACTATCCTTTAATTGGAAAAACTCCTTCCCTTTTTATTATTATATTCCTTCCCGGGGTGTAGTATTAATAAGCGGTATATAAGTGAAAAAAGGAGGCGTGACAGCTCTGGCGACTCTGCTGGGGAAAAGAAACCTAGAACTTCGGTTCAGGGTTTAAGAATTCGAGCTCAGTTAAAATTGTTGTTTTTGTTTATATCTGATTTCATTATATTCTTTGATCAACGAGCTATATGTTTACTGCTTTGATATTACATGAACTGTATATATAAAATTGTGCCAAAAACCCTTCTCTATTTACCTCCGGGGATGTGCTTACTAGTTGAGACTCCCCTTTCTGTTAGTGTCAATACCTTAATAAGAAACAAAGGCCAGAAAAGTTACAAAGCCGGACGATCCCGCGGGTCCCCGGTACGTAGCCCCCTCCTCGATCCGAGTTGTCCGCTCGAATACACAGTCTAGAACCCTAGAATTAGGGCGATTATTTGCATCATATCTGACTTAGGGGACTCAACACAGGGGTCGGGTCCGTCTAGGATATGTAACTCGGATGTAAAAGACCGAGCATTATGTGTTGCATTTATTTATCGTGGACTATTATGCTGACCGGCTAAATACATGAAAAATAAAAACAGAGAGAAGAATATCAATTACTAGAAAACCAATGTCCAAATAATGTCAAAACTCTGTCAAAATTTTGAGGAAAAATAGTTGAATTAAGTCAGTTTTATCGAAATTAAAAATAGTTGGTCTACAAACAATCTGACCGAACTACGATGGTTTGATTCTCACCACTAGGTGAGATATGTAGGCAACCCGTGACGGGTCCAACCACCCATTTTCAATAATAGCCAAAAAATGTCAATTTTTTTTAAATTTTTAATAAATCAAAGTGATGTCGTTTTTTAAAATATCCGAATGTTCCAAAAGGACGCAGGAATGCTATTTGTGCAAAAATGGCCATTTTTGAAGTCATTTTTAAATAATAAATATAGCCTTGAAATCTTCAAATGAGGTATTGAAAGGCTGAGTTCACAAATAGGGATTTTTTTGAAGAAAAATGATGAAAAAACTTCTTTGAAAAAATATTTTGTTTTTGAGTCAAATAATATGAGCTTAAATCACCTTTAATAAATGTGCAGGCTGAGCACAATGCAAAACGAACCTTTTTCACTAATGAATAAGATCCCTTTGAGTTACGATTATGGTGGAATGATTTGGTCCAAGATGGACAAGATTGGGTCAAGAAATATTTGAATGATCTTACTAGGCTGCTTAATATCATACCTCGAGGCGACATTATTCGAGCCTTAGTCACCCTCTGGGATCCCGCACATATTGTGTTCCACTTTTTGGACGTTGAGCTTACTCCGACATTGGAAGAGATTGCTAACTACATCATAAAGGGTAAGGTCCCCTTAAAAGACAAATATCTGGTTGCTCCAAGAGCCATCACTGTGCACAGATTCCTCGACTCTTTGAAAATAGCCAGAAATGTTTACAATGAAGATTTGGTCCACGAGTTTTGCACTATGAACTTTATATACCACAGATATGGCCACGTTGGAGGATTTAATGTTCCAACGAACAAACTCAGCAGCAAACCAAACCGGGCTAAATGGGAGGAACATAGGCGCTTTGCCTTCATGGTAGCCTTTCTGTAGTTAATAATATTTCCAAGGAAAGACGGGAACATCGACATCAGAGTTGCCAGGATTGCTAGTACCCTCCTTACACAAGACAACAGTATTTTGGCATCAATGATAGTGGCTGATATCTTTTGTTCTGTCACAGTCTGCAAAGCGGGAGAAGATTTCTTTGAGGGGTGTAATCTACTACTTCAGATGTGGATGATCAAGCATTTATGTCATCACCCACTGTTTTTGAGTTATGGATCACCTGAAAAGACTTGTATCGAAGAATTCTACATGAGGAAAAAAGAGGCCAAGTTGCCAGAAGGGTCGAAGGGTTTGGTCACATACTTCAGATCACTTACTTCTAGCCAAATATAATGGCCATTCGGATGGTTGCCCATCAATGAAGCCATATACATGCTAGCAGAAGGATCATACTGTCACGCCCCAAATCGGGGAACATGACCGGCGACTGACCGGGTTGCCCCAGTCAAGCGGACCTGGGTGCCTTTCATTCCCACGCGTTACCCCTGTGTTGATTGTTTCTCATTAACCAAATATCTTACTAACCATGAATGATTTCACATTAAATAAATAAAACCATACGAGTGATTCATTACCAAGTTTGCAGTTTTTACAACGCCCGACATAACATAATGTATACATAATACTGGAGTCCCACAGTTTACATGTCTACAGAGCCTCTAGGATACAAAAAAGGGGATACAATACTTGCCGGTAACAAGGCTCCGGCTATACCTTACAAAACCAAAATGACATCTAAACAAAAGTGGCATGAACCACACAGGGCCCCAAGGAAGAAAAGGGGCTCACCAAAACGGGCAGTGGAAGGAGAAGGATACTACTGCCGATGAGCTGAAGTGCCTGCTACTGAACCACCTACAATCATAACACGAATGTAGCGTCCCCGGCAAAAGGGACGTCAGTACACTTGAATTGTACTGGTATGTATGGACAAACTTTGTCCCAAGTAAACTCAAGCCGTTAAACAAGGATCATAATAACAAGACAGACAATAGATTACATCAAGGAATCAATTAAGCTAACTATCCATGTTTCCCACCTTTTTCTCATTCAGATAAACCTCATCACAAGCATATTTAAGGTCAACAAATAGAACAACAACCAATCAACCACATAAATTGCAAGTAGTCAAACATAGGGGCAATCAGTGCCCCAGGTTGCAAACTCTCCTGCTGTCTCCTTTCACAATTTCACATCATTGATTTTTGTATCAATTTTCAATAGCGATTTCGATCGCTTTCCATCCTTATTGCCCCCGACCACCCTTATTACCTCGGCCACCCTTATCACCCCAACCCACACCTTATTTCCTCACGTTGCGGCGCGCAACACGACCCCGTCTTACAGGTTTAAAACACAACAATTTCAAACAGTAGATAAGGTACTACACACAATTTCAACAAGTTCAAATAAGCAACTTGCACATTGTTTCATGTTCTCAATTATTTTTCAAATCAATATCACAACCATGTTACAATATTTCCACAATTCAAGTGTTTCATCTCTTTCCACAATAAACAAATTCTCAAGCGTTTCGCTTGTTTTACACAAGGTGCCATATAGGCCATCATAATTATTATTCACAATTCTTTACCCATTTCGACTCTCATCTAACTTTCGGTTCATATTCTATACCACATCACTCATATTTCAACAACAACTTTGAGAATTTCACACAATTTGTCAAATTAACATTAACCAAGCAATTTTCACACATATAGGCGATTTCACAAGAAGCAAAATTAGCCATACATACCCGGTGATGAGTTTTCTTCCTACTTTATGCTTACCCAAGATATCCCACTCTTTCCAACCTTGTTCTTGAAGACTCTTACTTCTACTCACTTCTTTTTACTAGAAATCAAGTTCAATAATCATGCATGAGTGTAAAAATTATATTTTCAAAAGCTATTATATGCAAACCTCTCCTTACCCAATTTAAAACTGAAAATCAAAGAAAATAATTAGGGTTTTTACCTTGAAAATATTGGGGAAGTTGAATCCTTGCCCTAGGATCCCTTGGAATTAAGTGGTTGGAACAATCTTTGAAGATGAGAGATTTCTCTCCCTAAAAACCCTCTCTTCTCTCTCTAATTTTTGGTAAGATGATATGAGAAAATGAGGGTGAAAGGTGTTATATTAAAGAAGAGATCGGGTCAAAATGTTACAAAAATCTGGACCGGGTCAATTATGCGGTGCACTTTGCGACCGCAGAATCAACATGCGGTCCGCATAGTGACCGCAGAATGGCCTCAAAATGACACAAGTTCTGTTACAGGATGCGACCAATATGCGGTCCGCATTCTTGATATGCGATCGCAAAGTGCATCGCAGATTCACTATGCGATCGCATATCGACCGCATTTTCAACACGATTTTTGGGAGACTTTCTGGAAAGCTTTGCGGCAAGAATGCGGTCCGCATAACAGGTTTGCGGTCGCATTCTTGACCGCATATTTGACACTTTTCTGGAAAACTTTATTCTCTACATTTTTGACACTTAAATCACTACCAAGGGTCCGAACCGCGGCGAGCAAGCTCGCCGCGAAGAATTCTACGCATTCCTAACACATTATTCGGCCCATGACACCACAGCTACTAGGTTTTATGCACAAAAATCTTACGGGGCCTTACATCCTCCCCCCTTAAGATCATTCGTCCTCGAATGAGGATTTGAGAATGAGTTGGCTTTGAAAGACATGCTATGCAAACTATCAAAATTTTGACTAACTCTTATATTTTAGAAAAATTTCGCCAGAGTTTCCTTTGTATTATGGACATATCCACCTGTCAGAGGGCCCCCGAAACACGTTACCAAACAACAATACACAAATACAACACTTTTCACAACCGGTATACACTTTCTTACCTCAACGAATGCACATATTCTATCACATTGTTACAATTGCACATAAACTAGTCACTTCAATGAATTCTTACCTTATTTAACCATTTTAACACACCATGTACACTTAACAAACCATTACCAATCTACACTTACTATTAGTTATTTATTTAACACGTAAATCTTTATAAGGCTTTCATTTATCAAGAACGGTTCAAGTGACCCAAGGTAACAACACATTTAACTCATTACAAAATGAAGGGGACTTTACTAATACTAAGAGGGAAACAACTTAGACAAGATGACAGTTACTAGGAGTAGGAGGGTCACCTAATTTCTTCTAGGCTTGATCGAACAAATGGGGGTATTTTTCCTTCATCTCTTTTTCCGCTTCCCATGTGGCCTCCTCAACTTGTTGACTTCGCCACAATACTTTAACAGAGGCAACTTCCTTATTTCTCAACTTACGGACTTGCCTATCAAGAATGGCAACCGGAACTTCTTCATATGACAAATCTTCATTAACCTCTATAGCTTCGACTGGCATGATGGTGGATGGATCTCCAATCACTTTCTTCAACATGGACACATGGAATACCGGATGCACTGATGACATCTCAGGAGGCAACTCTAGCCTATAAGCAACTTGACCAATCCTTTGAACGATCCGATATGGCCCGACATACCTAGGACTCAATTTCCCTTTCTTTCCAAATCGCATGACTCCCTTCATAGGAGATACCCTCAAGAACACCCAATCATCGACTTGAAACTCCAAATCCCTTCGGCGAACGTCCGCATAGGATTTTTGACGACTCTGTGCTGTTTTCATTCTCTTTCCTGAATAACCTTGACCTTTTCCATAGCTTCGTACACCATATCCGGCCCTAGCAATTCCGCTTCACCTACCTCAAACCACCCGATTGGCGACCTACATCTTCTCCCGTACAATGCCTCAAATGGGGCCATCTGAATGCTAGCATGATAGCTATTATTGTAAGAAAATTCTATCAGTGGCAAGTGTTCATCCCAATTACCTTTAAAATCTAAGACACAAGCCCGTAACATATCTTCAAGCATCTGAATGGTCCGCTCGGCCTGGCCGTCGGTCTGCGGATGGAAAGCTGTGCTGAGATTCACCTGAGTTCCCAAACCTTGCTGAAACTTCTTCCAAAAGTTAGCTGTGAACTGAGCCCCGCGATCCGAGATAATAGAAAGTGGAGTGCCATGAAGCCTTACTATCTCCTTGATGTACAATCTTGCATATTGCTCCGCAGTATCAGTGGACTTGACAGGCAGGAAGTGAGCTGATTTGGTGAGTCGATCCACTATCACCCATATTGAGTCAAACTTATGCTGAGTGCGAGGTAACCCTACCACGAAATCCATATTGATCATCTCCCATTTCCACCTTATTTCTATAAGCTGAGTTAATCCACCGGGCCGTTGATGCTCGGCCTTCACTTGTTGACAGTTCGGACATTTAGCTACAAAGCTTGCTACGTAGGTCTTGTTATTCATGACTGCTTCCTTTACTCGAACCAATGCTGGATCCATGAACTATTTTTTCTTGATTTCCGCGACCAATGATGATTCTGCTCCATTATGCACCAAAATATCCCCCTCGTCTGACGCCGAGATACGAACCCCCAAACTGGCTAATTGGTAAACCTCTCGAGCCAGGGGTCTCTGATCCACACCCAAATAAGCCAAACTACCCATGGATTTTCGACTAAGAGCGTCGGCTACCACATTTGCCTTTCCTGGATGGTACAATATGTTCATATCATAGTCCTTGAGCAATTCTAACCACCGCCGCTGTCTCAAATTTAGCTCCTTCTGCTTGAACATTTTTGACACTTAAATCACTACCAAGGGTCCGAACCGCGGCGAGCAAGCTCGCCGCGAAGAATTCTACGCATTCCTAACACATTATTCGACCCATGACACCACAGCTACTAGGTTTTATGCACAAAATTTTTACGGGGCCTTACACATACTTTCTCTTAATGGGTCTCAAAAGTATCCAACCTTATGCACTGTATCGAGTATTACGGCAACTCAGAAGATATCAAATCTTGCCAAAAGATGGCAAGATGGGGATCTCAGCCTTCAAGCAATAGAGATTAGTCTCGATGGGCAATTCCTGAAGAAAAAGTCCGAAAATTATGGAATGAGTTCCAATGCCTGAGAGTGGACACTTGAGTAAGGGATCGGGCTAGATGTAAAGTGTCACTTGGGTATGCCGCATGGTACCGAAGAGATTTTGAGCATGAAAGACCAATGAAGAGACCTCACATTCAAGAATTTGCCGAGCTATCAAAGGAAAAATGGGATTGGCTGGCCAAGGAAAATGAATACCGAGCCAAAATCACTATGTTGGAAAAACAAGTTCAAGACCTCAAATTCGAAAGCAGCTTACAAGCAGCGGCCGATGAGGGTGAAAGGAAACAGTTGATTAGAGAAAATGAAACATTGAAAGCTCGGATTTTGAAAATTAAAGCAGCAACTGAAACCCCAGTTCGACATGCCCCGGAAGAAAAGCTAATTGATAATTTGTGGCGAAAGGTGAACGGCTACATCTTTGATCAAGATAAAGCCGAGAAATAATTAATTGGGGTTCGGAAACAATTGGCTAGGAATGCTCAAGAAAGGGCTCAGATGATCCAACAGTTAAGGGATGAACATAATGTTGAAGTTGCTCGGCTGAGGAAAAAGATTGTTATGGCCGAGGTCAAAAGTAGCAAACAAACAAAAGAATTTGACATAGAAAGAGAGCACTGCTACATGCCCATGGCTCGGTTAGAATTGGAGTTATAGCAACTTCAAAAGAAGAGCCAGCAGACCTTGGATTCTTATGACGTATAGATTGGGAGGTTGCTTCAAGAGAAAGGAATTATCACGGAAAGAATTGTCAACATTGCTCACTATATTACACGGAATTGCCAACTGTGCAAGGATAGGAACTAGTCCACATTTGCCACAGCAACAATGATCTTTGTGAAACAAGTAATGACAGACTTGGATAAACTCCAAATGGGATTAGCATATAGGCTTGCGGTAAGAACGAACGATGTCTCGCAGGCACTAGGAGCTTTAATGTATTCATAGGACATGCATTTTCTGTATTTTTATTTTTCGCATTTAGAAGGTTGTAGTACAATATCATCTTTTGTAATCAATGATTTAGTATCAATGAAATTGAAAATCCAAAAGTTGTCATTATTTTTCCTTACATGCAATTGCTTGTGCGATAGGCAAACATATAGGATCAAAAAATAAAAAGAGAAAGGAAACAATGAAAACGAAAAAATATATAATGAAAAAAAAAGAGAACACGGGTGGAAGCAAACGAAAGAAAAGGAAAAGCTAAAAGAAGAAAATGGGCGGGTTAAAAGAAAGATAACAAATACCGGGATGACGCATAATTTCCAGGCAAAAGTTGCATTTTTGAAACTTGTGATGTTCATCTATTATGATCTAACTATTAACAAGTTTTGTTGTTGATGAGTATCAGATAAAGCAGTTAGCAACTAGTATTCTGGCACATCACAACTACAACACTCATTCTAACAGCATGACAAAAGCAGTTACCCAAGAAATTGAGCCGACAATCATGGATCCCGTACAAGAGGAGGAAGTAGTAGATGCGAATAGCAGGAAGGAAGAAATGTATAAGCTTAAACAACGGATGTTTGAAATGTATCAGGCTTGGTCGAGGGGACAACCCTTAACTACCTACCCATCCAATTCCACATATATTCCTCCACCAGTCCCGAACTATGATCCACCTACCATGAACTCATCTTCTACATACCCTACACACCCACACTATTATGCCACTACGTCACAAGCTCCACCCTCACTTCCTAAACAAGCTCCACCACCACCACCCCAGGCTGCTCCAGTGTATGTGGCACCACCACCAGCCACTTCACAAAAATCCTCTAGTGAGCCTGTATTTCATATCCAGGATAATCATTACTACCCTCCAGAAACCACCTTCGGACAACATGATTCATATACCCCTCTTATCAACATGACGGAAGAGGAGAAACCCGTTAGAAATCCTGAACAAGAGGAGATGGCCAGGAAAATAAAGAGCCTTGAGTAGTCGTTTCGCAATATGCAGGGTTTAGGAGGCCAAGTCTGTGTGTCATACAAGGACTTGTGTTTGTTACCCAAAGTACAACTACCATCTGGGTTTAAATTGTGGAAATATGACATGTACGATGGCCATGGTGATCCAGTGGCCCATCTAAGAGGATATTGCAGCAAAATGTGTGGAGCTGGGGGAAAAGATGAACTACTTATGGCTTATTTCAGTCAAAGCCTCGGTGGCTCAACACTTGAATGGTAGACCTGTCAAGATCATACCCGATGGTTCATTTGGGACGATTTGGCTCAATCATTTGCAAACCACGTTCAATATAATCTGGAAATCATCCCGGATAGGTTGTCATTGACCAAAATGGAAAAGAAGCCCGGAGAGAGTTTTCGGGAGTATGGTTTCAGGTGGAGAGAGCAAGCGGCTCGTGTGGATCCACCAATGAAAGAAGGAGAAATGGTAAATTGTTTCTTACAAGCTTTGGAGCCGACATACTACGGGCATCTGGTGTCTGCAATTGGAAAAACCTTCGATGAGGTGGTAAAGATAAGGAGCTTTGTTGAAGAAGGTTTAAAAATAAAAAAATTCATGAGTTATTCAGCCATTAAGGCTACAAATCAAGCAATTCAGATAAGGACAAGAGGAGCAATTGGGAAGAAAAAGAAAGAAGAAGTGGCAGTTATAGAGGGAAGGTCTTGGTCCTGGGGCCCTAACTCATATCACCATCGGCCTTGCCCATATCAACCTTACCCACCAACATCGTATAACCCACCTCAACATTATTACCCTCCGACTAGTCCTCAGTTTTTTGTCCATCACACCCAATCTTACCCAACACCTCCTCCTTCATGGCAAACCCCAACCTCTCAGAATGTCTACCATCCCCAAAATACATACCCGCCACCAAAAACCTACAGAAATTCCAACAAAACCAGTTTTTGTCCTGACCCTGAAGTCAAAAATGACAGGGCTTAGAGAAAGAAAACATTCACTCCTCTGGGAGAATAATATACTAGTCTCTTCCACCGATTAATACAACTGGGGAGGCTGAGTCCTATTGAGCCTAAAATTCCCAATCCTCCACCGAGAAACTTAGATCAATCTATCCATTGTGAATATTATCCAGGGGCACCAGGACATGACACAGAGAAATGTTGGCACCTAAAATCTGAAATATAAAACTTCATTGACTCTAGAAAAATTGAGGTACAAGCCCTTGAGGCTCCCAACATAACGCAAAATCCTTTGCCTGTGCGCCATGAAACACATATGATAGAGCTAGTACAAGGAGAAAGCTGCAAAAAGCCCTTTTAGACTGTGATGACAATCAAAGCAAACAGCAAGATAAAGGAGAAACTCATGAGTGAGAAAGTATCAGTTGAACCACCTGTAAGTCAGCCAGCAGTGGTAGTTGAATTTGAACCTGTAAAAAAAATAATACCAGGGGCGAAGCCGATATTGACTGTGAAAGGGGCACATATAGAGCAAGTTGTTATCAAGCCAGTCGTTCAGATGTCGATTGTGAACATCAAAGTCGTACCTTGGAATTATGACAAGGTAACTGTCATGTACAAAGGAAAAGAAGTCAAGGGACAGATCTGCGAAACCTATGGTTTGACCCAGTCTGGGAGATGTTTTGCTCCTGATGATTTAAGGAAGGCGAAAGTTGTGAAAGAAAATGCGGCCCATGTGAAGAAAGCAGTAACCGAAGAAGAAGCTGAGGAATTCCTAAAGAAAATAAAAGCTCAAGATTATTCCATATTTGAGCAGCTGAGGAAGACACTTGCTCAAATATCTTTGTTATCTCTGTTAATTCATTACGATGAACACCGAAGGGAGTTAATGAAGATCCTAAATGAAACCCATGTACCAGAAAAGATCACAGTGTGTTATTTGGAAAAGATTACAAACAAAATCTTTGAGGCAAACAGGATAACATTCTCAGATGATGAACTACCATTGAAAGGGACAGAGCACAACAATGTGTTATATCTTACATTAAAGTGTGAGGAATCAGTGGTGACCCGTGTCCAGGTCGATAATGGGTCGAGTGCTAATATTTGTCTTTTATCTACTCTAGGAATCACAAAAGAATCCACAGAAATAACATATGTGCGAGAGGATTCGATGAAGGTAGAAAGAACACTATTGGAGATATCATATTAGAACTCACCATCGGACCAGTGGAATTCACCATGGAGTTTCAAGTGTTGGACATTCCAGTGTCCTATAATCTCCTGTTAGGACGCCCATGGATCCATGCGACAAAAGCGGTGCCTTCTTCACTCCATCAAATGGTGAAGTTTGAATGGGTTCAGCAATAGATAGTAGTGCATGGTAAAGATAATGTTTGCAATTCCATCACGCCATTCGAAGAAGTCGAGGGTGACATAGGTCCTTGGGTGTACCAAGTGATGGACATTGTGTCTGTGAACAAGATATCTGAAAGTGAAAGCATCCTAGTACCCAAAGTAACCCCTACGCCAGTCATGGTTGCTAAAGAAATGTTAAAGAACGGGTTCTCTCTAGGAAAAGGTCTAGGAATTGCTCTGCAAGGAATAACACAACCAGTTTATCTTCCGGGTAGCACTAATACTTTCGGCTTGGGTTTTAAGCCAACCATCACCAATATACAGAGAGCCACAAGATTGAAAAAGAAAGGATGGACCCTCCCCAAACCTATCCCAAAACTTTCATATTCCTTCGTCAAGCCTGGTACAAAAAGACGTCCGGCGACTGTCATGCCAGGCCATGTAGAGATAAGGCCAGATGAAGAGCTATTAGAAAGATTTGAGAGGTTGTTTGAAGGCGTGAATATGATAGAGGCAGCCGAGGGAACAAGCAAGATGGATGTTCAGTTTGTTGGACCCTAGATCATGCTAAATAACTGGGAGGCTACTCCTCTTCCAATCAGAAGGGAGTTGTGGTAGTTAGTTTTAATGTTCCATTCCTAAATCTGTCTTGTTTCGAAAATTGTAATCCTATGTTCCGTCTAGTCAAATGTATCCAAACCTTGTTACCTTTCAAAGTTTAATGAAATGCAGTTTCTTTCTTCCTCTAGTTTTGTAACCTTATCTTATTTTCTTTTATTTTCTTGTACAGTCCAGTTTTCGCTGATTTTAATGATGTGTCATGCATGAAGGATTCTCGATCCAGTCTTGATAATTGGATTATTATACAAGAAATTGAATATGATAATGAAGTGGAATATGAGGAAGTTTTGGAGGAAATTAGTAAGGATTTGAGCCACTACGAAGAGAAACCCAAATCAAACTTAAATGAGACGGGGTCTTTTAATTTGGGAGATGAGGAGAATATTCGAGAAACAGAGATTAGTGTGCACTTAGAGGCCTCACTCAGAGAAGACTTCATCAAGTTATTACATGAGTACAAAGATATATTTGCCTGGTCTTATGATGACATGCCAGGGCTCAGTACTGATTTGGTGGTACATAAGTTGCCCACTTATCCGGAATGCCAGCCTGTTAAGCAAAAGTTGAGAAAGTTCAAAATAGATATCAGTGTGAAAATAAAAGAAGAAGTCAACAAGCAGTTTGAGCCAAAGGTCATACGGGTCATCAAGTACCCCACCTGGTTAGCCAATGTTGTACCTATTAAGAAGAAAGACGAAAAAACCAGAGTGTGCATTGATTATCGAGACCTTAACAAAGCAAGTCCGAAGGATGATTTTCCATTGCCAAACATCCACCTATTAATTGACAATTGTGCCAAACATGAGATTGGTTCTTCTGTGGATTGTTATGCGGGTTATCATCAGATCTTGATGGACAAAGAAGATGCAGAAACGACGGCATTTATCACACCTTCGGGAACATATTGCTACTGAGTAATGCCATTTGGGTTCAAAAATGCTGGAGCTACATATATGAGAGTGATGACCACTATGTTTCATGACATGATACATCGAGAGATTGAAATGTATGTGGATGATGTCATTATTAAATCTAAAAAGCAGTACGATCATGTCAAAGAGTTGAGGAAGTTCTTCCAGAGGTTTCGAATATACAATCTCAAGCTCAATCCAGCAAAATATGATTTTGGAGTACCATCAGGAAAGTTATTAGGGTTCGTGGTAGGCCAGTGTGGTATTGAACTGGACCCGTCAAAGAGAAAAGCAATTCAGAACTTGCCTCCGCTAAAGAGCAAGAAAGAGGTGATGAGTTTGTTGGGCAGGTTGAATTATATTAGCAGATTTATTGCTTAGCTGACGTCGACCTATGAGCCTATTTTCAAATTATTGAAGAAAGATGCTGCTGTGAATTGGACTAAGGAATGTCAAGATGCATTTGACAAAATCATAGAATATCTACCCAATCCTCCTGTGTTGGTTCCTCTAAAACCTGGAAGGACCTTGATCCTTTATTTGACCATGTTGGACAATTCCTTTGATTGTGTACCGGGGCAGCATGATGAAACGGGGAAGAAAGAGAAAGCAATATACTATCTCAGTAAGAAATTTACACCTTACGAGGTAAAATATACTCAGTTGGAAAGAACATATTGTGCTTTAACATGGGTTGCACAGAAGTTGAAACATTACCTATCGGCTTGCACCACTTATCTCATATCTCGTTTGGATCCACTGAAGTACATCTTCCAGAAGCCTATGCCCAAAGGAAGGCTTGCTAAATGGCAAATTCTACTTACTGAGTTTGATATTGTTTATGTAACTCGCACCGCAATGAAGGCACAAGCAGTCGTTGATCATTTGGTAGAAAATCTAGTTAATGATGAGAATGAACCGCTGAAGACATATTTTCCTGATGAGGAGACAATGAATATTGAACAATTGGAACAAGACGAAAAGTTTGGTTAGAAATTATACTTTGATGGGGCCGTCAATAGCAAAAGAGTCAGAATTGGAGCAGTGCTCATTTCAGAAACGGGTCAGCATTATCTTGTTATCACTTAGCTCCGCTTTTTCTGTACTAATAACATAGCCGAATATGAAGCATGTATATTGGGATTAAGAATGGCAATAGACACGGGTGTTCAAGAGATTTTGGTCATGGGTGACTCATATCTCTTGATACATCAAATTCAGGGAAAATGGGAGACAAGGGATTTGAAGCTTATACCGTACCGAGAGTGCCTACATGAACTATGTCAAAGGTTTCAATCCATAGAGTTCAAGCATATCCCAAGAATGCATAATGAAGTTGCAGATGCTCTGACCACATTGTCGTCCATGTTACACCATCCAGATAAAGCTTATGTAGATCCATTACAAATCCAAGTTCATGATTAGAATGCTTATTATTTTACGGTAAAAGAGGAACTTGATGGTGAACCATGGTTCCATGATATTAAAGAATATTTGAGGATGGGTTTGTACCCAGTGTAAGCTACGGGAGATTAGAAAATGGCTATAAGACGACTAGAAAGTGGATTTTTCTTCAGCAGAGGGATTGTATACAAGAGAACACCGGATTTGGGTTTACTAAGATGTATAGATGCACAGCAAGTCGCTACAATCATGGCTGAAATACATGCAGGAACTTGTGGACCTCACATGAGTGGATATGTTTTCGCCAAGAAAATACTAAGGGCTGGATATTATTGGCTCACTATGGAGCGAGATTGCATCAGATATGTGCGGAAATGTCATCAATGCCAGATACACGGGGATTTGATTCATTCCCCGCCATATAAATTGCATACAATTTCAATACCATGGCCTTTTGTCGCCTGGGGCATGGACATCATCGGTCCTATTGTAACGACCCGACCGGTCATTTTAGAAAATTACGCCCCAATCCCCAATTTAACTATTCCCCTAAGTTCATTTCTGCTATTGTGGTTTGCCGAGAGAGTCGGTTCTGAAATTTGGAGCATTTTGGGACACTTAGTCCCTAAATGAGAGCTTTAAAGCTAGAAAATGGTCCGTAGCCGGAACAATATTAAGACGATCTCGGAACGGAAATCCGATGGTTCCATTAGCTCCGTTGGGTGATTTCGGGGTTAGGAGCGCGTTCGGAATGTATTTTGGAGGTCCGTAGCTCAATTAGGCTTGAAATGCCGAAGGTTGAAATTTTGGCGAATCCGAACGATAGGTGAGATTTTGATCCGGGGTCGGAATGGAATTTCGACAATTTCTGTAGCTTCGTTATGTGATTTTGGATATGTCCGCAAATTTTCAGGTCATTCGGACGTCGTTTGGTTGGGTTTTAGATCGGATGTGCAATTCGGAAAGTTTTAAGGAATTTAGGCTTGAATTCGATGTGAATTATGGGTTTTGATGTTGTTAGACGTGTTTTTATGATTGGAATAAGTTTGTATCATGTTTTGGAGTATGTTGGTGGTTTTCGTTGGGGTCCCGGAAGCCTCGGGATGAATTCGGACCATCAAGCGGCATTTGGAACTTGGAAATTTCTGCAGAAAATGTAGCAGCAGTGCAGCAGACGTTAAGCCTACGCGTTCACGTGGCAATTGCCGCGTTCGTGTAGGCATGGTAGGGCAAAGCATCGCGTTCACGTCCCTTGATTCGCGATCACGTAGAAGGGAAAGAGGAAGCACCGCGTTCGCGTCCCAGGTGTCGCGTACGCGTAGAAGAAAAAAAAGGGCGATTGGAATGTTGTTCTTCGCGAACGCGTGGGAGTCGTCGCGTTCGCATTGAGGAAGGGAAATTGTGCTTCGCGGACGCGTGTGGAGCGTCGCGTTCGCATAGAAGAAGTTGAGTTGTTCATCGCGAACGCGTGAACAGTAACGCGAACGCGATGAGCAATGGGGTCTGGCAGTGAGCTTAAGTTCATAACATAACACCCGCGACCCCCATACACAAAAACGCCATTTTTGAGCTCCAAGAGAGGATTTTGAAGGGGAAACATCGGGAAATCATCGGGAAATCATCGGGGGTAAGTTTCTTGACCTTAATTCGTTGGTTTATCATGAAATCCGTGATTATTTCACTTAAAATGGGGGATTAAAGGTGGGTTTGAGCCCTAGGCCTAAATGTTAGAAAATCTCTGATTTGAGTGGTCAAATGGAGTCCGATTTTGGTAAAATTTATATGCATAGACTCGTATTGAGATAAGGAACCCGAAAATATAATTTTCGTGATTTTTTGATAAGTCTACCGAAAGTCGGGTTTTGGCAACTTGTGGGTTTTGGTGCATTTTGAGTTATTTTGATTGGGTAATGCCCAATTGGCCTATTTTGATGTGATTCTATTGATTTCTATCAGATACTACACTTGTGGAGGCCGACATTCGTGGCAAGAGGGTTATTGCTTAGCAGTTTTGTACCGGAATTGAGGTAAGTGGCTTGTCTAACTTCGTGTGGGGGACTTTCACCCCTAGGATATTATTGTGATACTTTAAATGCCTTGTACGCGAGGTGACGGGCGTGTACATGCGCTGGTTGTTGAACACATACTTTACTCAAAATGTTCAATGAGTGATATTCCTATTTTTAGTTGTTAAATTCGATATTCCTACCCGGTAGTAGTTAGAAAAGCATGATTAGATAGAATCTAACTGTCTAGTTGCTTAATTGACTTACTTGGGTTTTCTTGGTAATCGCTGGCGCTGTTCATCGGCGAAGTTATCGTTAAGCATATTATACTTCTCTCTGTGTATTCCTTTACTTGCTGTGGTTGTGGACTACGGGTTCAATTCCCGAGATCCTGAGATTATTGAAATATGGACTACGGGTTTGATTCCCGAGATCCTGAGATTATCGAAATGTGGACTACGGGTTCGATTCCCGAGATCCCGAGATTATTGAAATATGGACTACGGGTTCGATTCCCGAGATCCCGAGATTATTGAAATGTGGACTACGGGTTCGATTCCCGAGATCCTGAGATTATTGAAATGTGGACTATGGGTTCGATTCCCGAGATCCTGACTTATTAGTAGGGACTGCGGGTTTGATTCCCGGAGATCCTGAGTTATTGAGATATTATTGAGACATGGGCTGCGGGTTCGATTCCCGGAGACCCAGAGGTACTGAGAATGGGACTGTGGGTTCAATTCCCACAGGTCCTGGAATTGTTTTATCGAGTTGGTTATTTGTTGTTAGCTTAATTGTAGACAGTTGCAGTAATCATCTTATTGTTGTTATTTCATTCTTATGATAATTTGAACTGTTCGATATTGTTACTGTCATTATATTGTTATTTCTCGGTAGGGCCCCGACCTTCCTCGTCACTACTCCATCGAGGTTAGGCTTGGCACTTACTGAGTACCGCTGTGGTGTACTCATATTACGCTTCTGCACACTTTTGTTGTGCAGATCCAGGTACATCAGAGCAGGCTCGTGCTAGGTGATTTTCGCAGCTTTTCTGGAGACCTCGAGGTATGATCTGCTACGTCCGCGGATCCGGAGGCTTTCCTTCTATTCTAGTAGTACTAGTTGACATTTTTCTTCATTTCGTTGTTAGATACTCTTTACACATAGAGCCACAGTTGTATTTTCTCTTTTAGTCTGTGTTACCGTGGAGTTCCGGATCTTGGTAGTGTTTTATTCATTGTGTGACGGATGTATGTGCCAAGCGGCACGGATTACATATCTTTTATGCTATTTTTCCGCCGTTTCTTATTTAAGTGTTTATAACTTGTATATTCCGCAACGTGTTAGGCTTACCTAGTCGTGGGGACTGGGTGCCATCACGACATGTTCACAATTGGTGAACTAGGGTCGTGACAAGTTGGTATCGGAGCTCTAGGTTCATAGGAGTCACGGGACACATGCCGATTATTTAGAGTCTCGCTGATCTATACGGAGACGTCCGTATTTATCTACGAGGGGCTATGTAACCGTTTAGGAAACTCTTCATTTCTTTTGGATTCCTTGTCGTGCGACATTTTTGACATCAACAATCTAAACTACCGCTTTCTATTCTCTCACAGTATGGTGAGGACACGATCGCTCGCGATGATCGTGTACCGGCGCCCTCGTTGCCGCCGTCGCAGGCCGGGGCCGAGGTAGAGGACGAAGACGCACCCGAGGTGCAGCCACGAAGACCCGTGCGTGCCGCCGCCGAGGTGCCGCGCGTAGATCCGGTCGGAGCGCGCACACCGGTACACCGACTACGACTGCTACTACTCCGACGACTACAGGAGACCCTGGCCCAGCTCATGAGTATGTATACCACTTTAGCTCGAGCAGGACCGCTTCCTCTCGTCGCAGCTACATCTCGGGTCGGGGAGGGGCCCGTACTCCCGCAGCCGTTACACCGGAGCAGCGTGTGCCGTGGGACATGTTCCGCATGTTTTGGTTATGCCTCCCCGCCGCCCCAAAGCACAACCGGGAGGTGGACCAGCCGCCTCTTCGAGGACGAGCAGCGTAGATTGGAGAGGTGCAAGAAATATGACCCTCCTGTGTTTAGTGGTTTGGCTTCAGACGATGCATTGGGTTTTCTAGAGGAGTGTCATCGTATTCTTCGTACTATGGGGATTGTGGAGACCGAGCGGGGTTTCCTTCATCGCTTTTCGTTCGTGGGGCCGCTTGTGATTAGTGGCGCACGTACGAGTTGGATAGTCCGGGGAGTCCGCTTCATTGACTTGGACGCAGCTTTTCGGATCCGTTTTCGAGGAGTTTGTTCCACGCAGCCTTAGGGATTCCTCGGCGCTCGGAGTTTGAGCGGTTGCAACGGGGCTCCATGTCAGTATCGGAGTATGCTATCAGTTTCACCCGTCTAGCCGGGCATGCACCGACTTTGGTAGCCACGGTTCGGGAGAGAGTGCGGAGATTTATCGAGGGCCTTATTCCGCCGATCCGGTCCAGCATGGCCAGAGAGTTGGAGACAGATATATCTTATCAGCAGGCAGTTAGCATTGCCAGCAGGATCGAGAGTATGCTCCCTAGAGAGCGGGGAGATAGAGAGGCCAAGAGGTCTCGCGAGTCGGGCCATTTCTCCGGTGCCCGCACTTCATCGCCCTGGTCGTTTTGGCAGGGGTTATTCCGGTCGACCAGTCCACTCGGCATTGCCCGCAGCCGGTAGTACTCTAGGTCTTCCAACACACACCTCGAGAGCCTTATTATGCTCCCCGCTTCCGCGGCACCTCCCGCGCGGGTCCTTCCGCGGGTCGACTAGCTGGTGGCGAGGCCGGCCGACCACGCCCACCGCATCCTCCCGCAGCTTGTTTCGAGTGCAGGGATACTCGCCACCCGGTTAGGGAGTGCCCCATGCGCAGGAGAGGAGCCCCTCATCGGCTCATCACAGCATCCGCGTGGTTCTCGTGGCCGCGCAGGCCATCATTCCGGCCCGCTGCCACTCCACCTCGCCCGCCCATCTAGGGGCGGGGGTCGTGGTCTCTAGCGGCCGCCCTCGAGAGGGGGACAGGCCGGATTCTATGCTATTCCCGATCGCGCCGCGGCTGTCGCATCTGACTCCGTTATCACATGTATTATTCTCGGTTAGTCACAGGGAGGCATCGGCTCTATTCGACCCCGGTTCCACTTTTTCATATGTGTCTTCTTACTTTGCTTCTCATCCGGGTGTGCCTCGGGATTCTTCGAGTGCCCCCATTTATGTTTCCACTCCGGTGGGTGATTCTTTGGTTGTGGACCGCGTATATCGGTCATGTTTGGTTACCATTTGTGATTTTGAGACCAGAGCGGATCTATTGCTGCTCGGGATGGTCGATTTTGATATTATTCTGGGCGTGGACTGGTTGTCGCCCCATTATGCTATTCTTGATTGTCACACCAAGACCGTGACGCTGGCTATGCGAGGCATTCTACGTATTGAGTGGAGTGGTACTCTAGATCACACCCCTAGTCGTGTTATTTCTTTTCTCAGAGCTCAGCGTATGGTTGAGAAGGGGTGTGCTGCTTATCTAGCCTATGTGCGGGACGTCAGTATTGACACTCCCTCTATTGATTCTGTTTATGTGGTACGTGACTTTGCTGATGTATTTCCAGCTGATCTTCCGGGCATGCTGCCTGACAGAGATATTGACTTTGCTATTGACTTGTTGTCGGGCACTCAGCCCATTTCTATTCCACCGTACCGTATGGCTCCTCCTGAATTAAAGGAGTTGAAGGATCAGTTACAGGAGTTATTAGGCAAGGGTTTTATTCGACCCAGTGTTTCGTCTTGGGGTGCTCCTGTATTGTTTGTGAAGAAAAATGATGGTTCTATGCGTATGTATATTGACTTTCGTCAGCTGAACAAGGTTACAGTGAAGAACGGGTATCCTTTGCCCCGTATTGATGATTTATTTGACCAGCTACAAGGCGCACAGGTGTTTTCTAAGATTGATTTGCGCTCTGGGTATCACCAACTGAAGATTCGGGAGCCAGATATCCCGAAGACCGCCTTCAGGACCCGGTATGGTCACTATAAGTTTCTCGTGATGTCTTTTGGGCTGACTAATGCCCCAGCAGCCTTTATGCATTTGATGCACAGTGTGTTCAGGCCTTATCTGGAATCATTCGTGATTGTCTTCATTGATGATATTCTAGTATATTCCCGGAGCCGGGAAGAGCACGAGCAGCATTTGAGGATAGTGCTTCAGATTCTGAGGGAGAAGCAGCTTTATGCCAAGTTCTCTAAATGTGAATTCTGGTTGAGTTCAGTGGCA